>ML826747.1:19417-62806 GCA_009831015.1 Picea engelmannii
GGAACCACCATTGGCAATCATGATTTGGAAATTATTGACGGCATGGATGTAGCAATGAGTTTCTTGGGCAATGCGGCGATGAATAAAATTATGGGTGCTGCCACTATCAACTAGAATGATGACCTTCCGATGCTTGATGTAACTAATTAGCTTGAGGGTTTGGGGAGCGGAGAAGCCAGTGAGAGCATTGAGGGAAATGACTGGTTTTGCTTCGGGAGGGTCTAAGGGAGGGGTTATGTCAGTGGATTCAGGTGATTCAGACATAGAGGGAGTTTCTTCATCTTCTTCCGAAATCTCCTCGGAGATGGCCATAAAAAGATTTTTTTCTTTACACTTGTGGCCCAGGAAATATTTGTCATCACAGTTATAAAAAAGGCCTTTGAGTTGGCGTTCATCCATTTCAGCGCGGGCCAATTTTTGGATCTTTAGTGGAGCAGAGGGAGTAGTGGGATTTACTGGTTTAGGGTGAGGGATGAAGGAGGGTTTGCAGTTTTGAGAAGATACAACCTGTTGTGCTTCTTTATCTCTTTTGGTAGCCTCCACCCAACTCTCAGGCCGAGCCATGAGGACATGGGCCTGAATTTCATCCTTGAGGCCTCTAATAAAACACTCTCAGAAAAAGGCATCAGACATGCCCTCTGCTCTAAAAGCCTGGCGCTCAAAGGCAGCTATAAAGTCTTCCACTGTTCCTAATTGTTTCAGCTTTGTCAAACGGCCCAAATGGTTGGTGTCAGTGTCAAAGCGTTCATAAAGCTTTGCCACAAATTGTGTCCAAGCAATATACCCTTGATGAGAATTTTTTCTCCATTGCCACTATTGCCAACGTTCTTGATCTAGATGGAGAACACCATACCGGAGTTTGGACAAGTCATCTGTAATGTTGTATAAAGAGAAGTAATGTTCCATTTGGGTTACCCAACCAGTGGGGTCCGAGCCATCAAATATGGTCACATCCACCCGTGGAAGGCCTAGGTCATGTTGAAAGTGATGGTTCTACAAGGTATGGGAATGAGAGGAATGGTCACCTTCAGTATGTGGGGGTGAGGAAGAGGAAGGGTTAACTGTAGGGATATGCAGTTTGGTGCAAAGTGCTGAAAAGACTGATTCAAGCTGGGTGGTGAGGTCTTGTTTGATTTCGCCCATTGAGGACTACATGGTTATATTGATGGCGACGACATTGGCACTGAGTTGTTTCACTTCTTGTTGGGTCTTAATGAGACAAGACTGCAAGGTGTTGAAGCGAGCTTCCAAGTCTTGGTTACGAGTATGGGCCATGAGGATGGGGGAACTGAAAAGGGGCGGGCGGGGTAAAAAATTTTTTTTGCCGAAAAAATGATATGGATGAATGTGATAAGGACAAAGAGATGAATCCAATGGAATAGGGCTGAAATAATGGTGAAAAAATTTCCAGACTCGTTTTTATTTATTTATTTACGTCCGGTCTGAAGAATACTGCAGAGAGGAAATGCCCAAATGCTTAACCAGAAAGAAACGTGTATTTACTTGGCAACCCAAACACAGTTGCGTGGCAATAGATCTCGTCTGTTTTAATTTGTTTATGTTTCTATCCCCAAGGGTTAGGTATTCAAGGGTTCTACAGACAAGGGTTTGCCCTGTGCTATAGCTCTCTGATATATCTGCGAGGTCTAACAGTAGTACTCGGCCCAATATCTCAGGGCACTAACTAAGGAGGATAGACTGTACCCTTAGCCGTACTACCCGACTACCCAGGTACTAGAGAGTATCTTCCTGAGTGTTGTTCTCGGTGACACTATAGTAGTCAGGCGGTCGATCGGTTTACCTAAAGAGGGCTTCAGGTAATCTAGGCCGATCCGTACACAAGTGTTGTCTAATGCACTACCACTCGAAGGGGTACCAACAGGGGTTACAAGGGTGGCCAACAAATGTGCGCCTAAGTACCACTTGTATTTCCTGTGTGTATGAATCCCTCAACCACAGGTTTATGCGCGTAATGGCAGATCTCTGTGGCTTAAAGATGTCAGAATACGTCTCTACCCTGGAAAAAAAAATTTAACCCACACTTTCTGCCAAGGAAAGTGCTCTGATACCACTTGTAATATACCAGATATAAAATGTATGCAGAACATAAATAAAATGCTAGTAATGGCAGAATAACAACAATATAACCAGAACATTCACCACAATAACACTGAAATGATATAAGAATAACAACAGAAATAACACTTTGAATCTGAAAGCAATGTTCACGGGCCTCTTCGAGGGGGCAACCTCCAATTGAGCAGAGCTCTATTACAATAATATCCAAGCTAGGGTTCTCATACCCTCGACTCCTATTTATACTAAAAAGAAGCATCTAAAGGAAGATCCTTCTAGAAGCGAAAGCTTCTATTAGGTCTTCTTAAATCCGCCTTATTCTATTTTATTGAAATGCCTTATTAATATTGACCTTTATTACATCCGAATATATTGTTCTACCTATGTGCGGGTTAGGACCCTAACATCCACTTACATGACCTAGATGAGTATACACTTAATGAATTCCCCACGGAAAATGCCATGACCAAACAACTGAATTCTGAAAAAGGCTTGTACAATGTAGACTCTATATCTATGTGTCCCTCATCCACACATACGGTTGCAATATCCAAATCCTCGATGATACATCTCTCTCGATATGAACCATGCAGTGTATGTATGAAGCAATGGAAAGGAAATGAAGAAGAGATGGATGCTTTCCTTAATAACACCATGTGCTAATATATTGGGTTTGAGGGGTGGGTTGATAAACTAAAAATGATAGAATGTCATCATACAACATCATTGGAGAAAAAAAATATCATATCGTTGGCATTTGGGGGGAGACCTCACTTTAGATTGTCGTTGGCTATGAGGAGCTAATTAAGTATATTGATTTTGAAGCATAGGAGCTCACATATCAAACCCGTAATGGTTTTAAAACATAAGACTGAGTTTGAGAGGGAAAGTCGACAAGAAAGAGCTCTACGCTATATTGGAGTTCAGAAATGGCGAAACTGTGGAGAGGAAAGGCAAAATATGAAAGAGGAGCTCGCATCGCTTTTAGCTGTAACTTTTGGTGAAGATTTGTATTAATGAGGTAACCGTTTCAAGGGTTACAAATGCTCCATTCCAGTGAACAAGGAGTAAGAGGATCAAGATCCCACTGGAAGAGAGGTTTCTTGGAAATCAACCTCTTATACTATGCCCAAATCAATGCTCAAGGATTTACCAAGTGGCATAGGTGAGGAGGAGGATGATTTAAGGTTCAAGAAACCCTAATGGATTATCGACGAAGAAGACGATTACAGGAAGAGGAGGCTTAACAAAATTATTTCCCTCGACAAAATCAACGGGACCAAGCTATGAAACGTTCACTTAGTGAATAATTAAAAACACTCAGATCTGATAGGAAAATGTGTGCGTATTGTAGATTCCCTAAGGTCCGTCTCTCCTCCCCTGGGCCTTATATTTTATCTTGCAGAAGGTAGACTTGTAATTCCAACTTGTAATACCCCTGTTTTCCCTAGCTTGTAATTCATCATTAATTATGATCACCATGATATGGGATGTGAACAATGTAAATGTATTATTGTTTAGATTTCCAATAACCGATTGCGGGGGTGAAGCCTTGAATTAATGGCCATGATATCACTAGAGGAAAGACTGGGAAAACTGTAGAGAGGGTTCATTATGTCAAAATGACCCCAAATTCTCTTTGTTGAAATAATAAGCCTCATCCTGATCCCAAGGAAAAATCAGTTAATGAGGAAAGGACTGGTGGTTGAACACTCAAATACCCCAATGAATGTAAGCATGGAGGGTCTGGCTGAGGAGACAAAAAACTGTCAGCCTGAAGTACCACAGAGGGTAGTTTCCTATAGGCCTAGACCGACCCAAGTTCCTTCTGATAGAAGGAAGAGGACAGGTTTGAATCCTTCCTGGGGAGGAAAAAGGCGTGGAAGAATACGTACGAAGGCAGAAAAGAAGGAGACTATGCCCACAGGGAGTTTGCGACCGGGATATGCATAGAGAAAAGAGGAGAATGCATGAGGCTCTGGGGTTCTGAAGAAGAGTTGAAGGTTTTAGTTGTTATGGTTAAAAGGAGAGAACAAGAGAAAGGATCTCTGAGAGTTTGCAGAAAACATGACCTGAGTAGAAGGTCACGATCTTGATGGTGAGGGAGCATTCGATAAACCTCGCAGAGGTTGTCACAAAGAAAGAATCTCTAAGAAACTGAACAAGTTCCCTAGTGATATCATGGCTTGGCATGAGGGTGGCCAGAGCACTAAGAATGAATACCTCTGACCCTATGGTTGGGTGGAAAGGCAAGCACTCACAGCCAGTCGGTGATCGACTATAATAAATAAGTATTTCCTATACCCCGTGTACTAGAATTGAAATGAGTGGTTGGATGTTTGTGTCTATGACTAAAATTTGCATTGCATGATTAATGTTAGTAATGCCCATTGTTCTTCTGTGAACCCCTGCATTCAAATGGTTTCTGTTTGCCTCTGCTTAGCAACAAGAGAACTATTAGACATGGGTATTCAAATGAAATTAGGAATAATATTATGGTTTCTGTGATGGTTGGAAAATGCTTAAGGGAATTTTCCAAAGGATTGATTTTGTAATGTAAGAGTCAGAGCAGACTTCGCTAGAATGATTCATTCACGTTGATCCCTCGAAAATACCTTTCCTTGTTTTAGAACTTAAGTTCTATGATTGGAAGGTGCTTCCTTCAAACCATTCGTCCAAGAGACCACGGGCTCATGCCCACGGCCTTAACCAAATCTTGACTAAGAGTTATGAGTGTAGCCTCTGGAGCTTGACAAAGTTCCATAGGACCAGGCCCATGGAACCCTTCACTACACTAAAAAAGTAGCTAATTTATTCAGGACTCCGGAGCTCCGGGGTGAATGAACATTGCAACGTCCAAATGTGTCGAAGGCGACCTGTCAGACCGGTAACTTGACGGTTGACTGACAATTGGTGGTCATTTACCCGTTATTGTGGGATTCATCCCCTTGTTAAACCTTGATCCACTTCTCAGTCATGAATTAACATGAGTTGTATATATGAGGTTATTCAAAATCTCCCCTACCCATTGGATCTACATCGTGTTCATTCGACATCAACCTACTCTAGGAGAAAAAGAGTGTTAAATGGGAGGAACACCCAAACGTCGAAGTCGCGAAGCAACCAGGACCGTCGATCCGAGGATGCTTCGGGATCTCCCCTAACCATTGGATCTAGACCATGGTCAGTCCAACGTTGACCTACTCCAGAAGAGAAAAGGTGTTAAACAGTCAGAACCTCCGAATGCCAAACTCGTGAAGTAACGTGGATTGTGGATCTAAGGATCCTTCGGGACCCTTCTCGACCATTAGATCGAGCCTAGTGAAAGGGTAACATAAAGTACTCTAGCGAAGTCCTACTTTGAGAGGTTCGACATGTTGGTGAATGAGAATATCATCGGAGCGTTGAAGGCCGAAGTGATGTGGCATGTTGATGTCACCTAGGGTGACTTGGACCCATAGTAGGTGTGCCACATGTCACCTTGATTCATGACTTTCACAGACCTTAAGTGTCAAATAGACCTTAACACATGTCACCAGTTGATTTGGCCACGTGTCACACTTTTCTTCCACCAAATGTCTTTCGTTGGATCAAACCAAGGAAGATTATGGGCTATCCGATCATTATTCGGCTCTCCGGCTAAACCCCACTTTGGGTGATTCAGTATGCAAGGCGTGGAGTTTCCTTGAAGCGCTAAAGGTCGAAGTGATGTCAGCAGATGACATGGACAAAGTACACGGTGATCGTGTGACAGATCCACTGCATGTCAACACGTGGCTAAGCCACATGTCCTATTGATTTATCATATATGGTATAGAGTTGGAGAGATGGTTACCATGCGTCAACATGGCATCATCACCACGTATATGCCAGGTGGCAGATGGTAGTAGGGACACACGTGTAGAAAGCCACGTACACAAGGGGGACCCGCTCCAAAAGTTTGGGAGTTCGGGAGTTCGGAACTACGTGTGTTTGGAGTGCTAAGACGCAAGCTCCAAAAAGGGCCGAAGGGTCAGAGCCACATGGTAGGACTCTGGGGTTCAGAACTCTGGAGGATTTGAAAATAGAGAAAAGTGGTGAAAGTGCCAAAGTGTCGAAGCACCAAAGTTTCCCCTATTGTAGTGTCAAGCTCCGATAGGACCGACCTGCGTGCGTCCTGGTGATGTGGCATTTATGGATAGCTCCACATGGCATTGTGGGATTGGACACGAATTAGATGTGGGACACCACCCCTCTAGTCAAGTCTAAGCGAATGGTTATGTGCGGGTAAATCTTAACCATTATATCCAAAGGTGGATAGAGCTCCACTATAGATTCCGGAGTAGAGAGAGGCTTCGGGGCTTCGAGAAGCTTCAGTGTTATACAAAAGAGTATGGAAAGGTTGAACCTCGGGGGACTAGGTTCCAGTGCCAGTTGCATGGTAAGGTAAAAAGGGAAAAACAAGAAGCACCGAGGTTCTGGGAGTGGAGAAGCCCATGATGACTCGACAAAGATTTTCCCCTGTAAACCCTTCTTCCACGACTATGTCATTTCCAAAGGATGACGATCGGGGCCGCAACAGTGCCATGTTGGATGGTACAAGGAAAGTGGAGCCATGTGGCGAAGGGGGCGGCCATTAGCCAATGACACCCCAAAAAATTCAGAAGGCCTTAAATCTCAAACCAAAACCTAGTTTTGGACGAGCTTCTAGTCGTTGGAAAGATCTCAGAGAGCAGAAGGCAATGGTGCCTCTCTTCAAGGAACTTAGAGAAGCTATAAGAAAGATAAAAATTTATATCCCATCCTTTAAATGGGTACTTAAGGGTTGGGTGTGTTACAAAGTGGTATCAGAGCGAGCAACAACACTTGGCCTACTTGGGCTCACAAAAAAGTCAAGTGATTATATTTTTTTTCTTTCTTAGAAAACATTAAGGGAGAGGGCACCCTACCGTACCCTATCTAGTGGAGCATGATTCAAACACAGGCCTGGATGGGCTGGAGAATAATCATAAGAATAGTTTACCAAGGCTAAGATGAGCTTGTTGAGAGTCTTATTGTCGTATGGAAATTATCTGCATAAGTTCCTTGAGTATAAGGATGCAGAGTAAAATTCAGTTGGGATTTTACCCAACGATATTGAATCATGCTAGACTGTGGCAGATGAAGCCTATCATTTCTTTTGGAGAAATGATAGCCAATCCTATAAAAGTTTGATTATGTCGAGGGTCATTAATGATAAAACTTGGATTCAAATGGCATAAACTTGTTTTAAGGAGTACTTAAGTCCAGAAGGAAAATGGACTGAACAGGTGGCAGGAATTGCCTAAAAAGTGGGCTTATGAAGCCTCTATTAATTAAAAGTGTTGATTAAATGAAGGATTTTTAATTGGGAGAAAAATCCTCCATGTCTGGAGTCCTTATTGGAGTAGGTGAGATCAACCTACTTGACCTGTTATAACTGAAAAACTTCCTACTGGGGTAATCCCTCTTTGTAAAATCAAAGAAGTCATGAGGACTGAGAATGAACCCCATGGAAGAAGTGAAATGACATGAGCAAGTTCAAAATCTCATGGTTGTGCTAAGGGAGTGTGTATCCCTATTAACTTAAGGGTGTGTATATGCAAGAGGAATAGGTTTGGTGACCATTTTCTAAAAAGGGAGAGCATGTGCAACTCTCTAGTTCCGAAGGGAATTGAGAAACAAATTTGTTTCTAAGTATGGGAATTGTTGGGAAGAATTTTTCTAATCAAGATAATAAATGGAGCTGCAGAAATATGGAGTGATTGAGTGAGAAATCACCGCAACCTCCCTTGCTTGGCGGATAGAAAAATAATCAGCCATAATTCTTGTGGGAGGAGGAGAGTGACCTCTGTCTTTGGATGTTGTTGAATAGAAAGATTAATGAAATGTTGATCCTGAATGTGGTAAAGGAAGTGTTGGGACACTTCTAGATGACCAATGGGTCAAGTTGACATCCAGAGGTGGATGGTACCCATATAAGGTATGGCTTGGTATGCTCAAGTAGTAGTGAGAGGGAATCTAGAAAAGGATTCCCTTGATAAAAACATATGTTAACCAAAAATTGTTTGAGGCATGAAATAGAAGCTTGATAAGTTGTCTTGCTACCTTGGGCACTGTTGGAGTTGCCCAGATAATATTTATGGGCTGTTGAATAATTTTATAATACCAGAGGCAATAATACTTTCTTGATGGTTGTTGTCATATGGGAAGAGGGACATAGTTATGACTATGTCTGTTAAACTTTCCATGTGGATATCATGTGAATGACTGCAAGCTCTCAGCAGAGAGGGAATCTCGATGTTGAGTATCTCTATGAGACTTGTCATAAGAACGGTAGCAAGATCCTTGGGAGGAGGCTCTGGAAGCCTGATATGTCCATGTGTATGAATGACATGGAAAATGTGCAAGCAATGAGCTTGCATGATGAATGTTTGGCTATGTTTGTATATACTTGAGTGCATGGATTTAATGCATTATGAGGTTTCTTAATATGAAAGCTGATATTAGGACCAAATAGATATGGATGATATTAAATGTGCAAGTGATGCACATGTATGATGTAAGAGTATATGTATACTAAAGGCACAATGTGACTTCTTGGATGAGTGAAATGTAATGCAAGAATTGCACTTGCCAAGATTAAGTGAATACCATGAATGCATGGCTGACTCCATTATGAAGAGTCATGAAAGTTATGTTTTGAATGATAGCTTGACGGGAATGTGTTCCATTCTCTTAGGAAAGGCTAGTATAAATAGACGAAGGAGTAAATGAGAAAGGATGCTATGTTGTCATGATAAGAAGCAACATGATTATGCCTTTGAGGATCGCATGAGAATGATTGTGAACAATCATGAATTGAATGATTTTAAAGTAAAGATGTATGTGAGTTGTGAAATATACCTATGGTAGCTACACATAGGCTTATGATTATGCATGTGGTTAAGTACATCATGGATGTAAGTTAAGAAAACAAGGAATATATTTGGATAAATAAGTTGGATGCATAACAAAGATGCATGTTTATATTCCTTATGGAATATTTGGTAAACAATTGAAGCTAACTCAAGGTTGAGGCCATCAAAGATAGTGATGGATATGCAATAAGGAAGTTGCATGCCAAAGGAGTTTCCTATGGAGGAACCGTGTGAAGACTCTATCCTGAGAACATAGTCACAACCTTAATGACCGTTGAGAATTGGGCAATGGGATGCAAATATATATATATATATATATATAGTAGATTCTAAAACAAAAGGTATGAGTGGAAAACTAACAAATGAATATTGAATATTATGATAACTAAATGGTAATGTGCAGAGTGCACATGTTCATAATTCATTGTGAGCAAAAGGTTTGTTGTGGTAGCATGTTGATTTACCAAGAAGGTTGAGGTGAACCTAACTAAGTCTGCTCAAGGAAAAGAGCATGGATATCACAATAAGAAGTAGATTGCATAAGCAAAGAAGGAGAAAAGGAGGAACATTTTTCTCACCCTAAAAACTCTGAATTGTTTAACAGAGTTTTAAGCCTTGGAAGAGCAGTTGTGGGAACAAGTACAACTGGAAAAAGGAGAAATGAATAAATAAGCATATTTAAATGAAAAGGCTTGGTCAAACTGTGTTAAATAAAGGTAGTGAGGCCTTGAGAAATAACTCAGCTGGACTAAAAGTACAGGGTTGTGTAGGAGTTGGATGAGGGAAGATTTCCTTGACTCCTTTCTTGTTGTTTATTGTATTTCTCTGGTATGAGAGACCGATTTAATGATGTAGGTAAATGTGTTGACACCATAATGATGATGGTTGTATGACTGTAAAAAAAAAACAATTGAGAATTGTTTGTGTTGCACTCATGAAAACATTAAGGATATTGTGATGAAGTGCATAAAGATATGCTAGGACATATCTGAAAAACATTTTATTGATTGGAATGCTATGATACATGCATTTTTATTTCACATGACGACTAATATAATTGTGGTGTATGTCATGTGTAGAAATAAATTGAAATTGTTGGGAAAGACAATTAACAATGGTAGAAAACCTCAAGAATAGGATGAATGGGAGAAGGTCATTGTTGAAATATTGTTGAGGGGACTTTGGGAGCCCCACGAAGCACTGTTGATGAGGTGCAAATCTAAAAAAGGGTGCTAGCAGCCAGAACATGTATAAAAATGTTTATGCTTGTATGACATAAGGTATGAAGGGATTTGGTAAGAACCCCTTATGAAAAGATTCCATTATCTTACTGATATGCAAATAATTTTGAGTGGCTATTGTATGTCATTACTACCAAAGCAGGGTAAGATTCAGGAAAGAAGAATCTGAATAATAGAGAGAGGAATTCTATGCCAGTCAAGGATGAGTTATAATCCTTGAAAGAAAATGTATGAGTAAGGAGTACCATGGGTACAATGACCAATCTAGGGATATTGGGAATAAAGGTGCTCACAGTTAGCACATTGCATGGAATGCATTGAGGAAATGCATGTTTGCATAAGGGGGTAGGCAATGGATTGCCCATTAAGGAAGGAGTATCTTCCAATACTCTACTTGAATTTTAGAGGTGTTAAAGAAAAGATAATTTTGGGTGGCCATGAGTGTTGGCACCATGGTTACTAATGAAAGAAGAATGCTTGGGTGCATTCAAGAGAAACTTTTAGTTTCATATGTGTTGATTTGGGATCGTGATCAACCTGTAGCGGGAAGCATAGTCCTACTATAAGAGTGAATGAGAATGATTAAACCTATGGTGAAGAGGTTGGTTGAGCTCCAACACACCATGGCAAGGTGCTTGCCATAAGTATGGCAAACTTGAACCCAATGTAAGGGTACATTGGGTATGGATGTGGCCATGAATATTGGCACACTTATTAAAGTCAACTGATATTTGAATCACATTTGGAAAATTTGGTATGTTGAAAGGATTCATATGTAAATAATGATATTTATTTTTGTTCTGTACCATTGAATAGATGAAAATGACTTGGACTATTAGTATGCATAGTTTTGAAAATATAAAGTGCATGAAAACTAACAACTTGTTTGGCTGAGGAATGTTGAAATTACAGGAATAAAAAGGTCTTGGATATGGAAGTGTTGTAAACCCATAAGGAAGACCAATTTCCTGCTGAGCTAAACTGCTAGGGGAAGGAAAGTCCCATACTTGTGAATCTGGTTCCTGTGCGGAACATATCCGAAAATAAATGTGGAATTTGGAAATATGTGGGTGACAGATTTGCAAGAAAATTATGAATTTGAAATTGATGATAATATCTCATAATTTCTGTATACCTGTGATACATGTGAGATGAAAAAGATCTGTCCAGGGAGGACATATAAAGGTTGTCAAAGGTGGAAAGCATGAAAAATGCTACTATTGAGACATGAGAACCATGTGGTAATCCATGATTGGCCTAGAATATGTTGTGTTGTGGTAACACAAGCCAGAGGGATGCCTCGACAGAGCAGGTCAGAGGGACGCCTTGACTGTAAGACTCAATGAAGTTTCTAGAACTCTTCTTGTGTGATAAGACCTTGGCTTGGAGAGTGAGTATATTATTGTGGTATATTATGAAATCTTTCCTCTTGAATTTTGCACAAAAATAAGATGTTTTCGCGTGAAATTGTGATTAATATGCTTGTTGTCCAAAATTATTGAAGGCAGGTGACGAAGTCCAAGTGTCTGGAAAGGACCTGGCTAAGAAAGAGGATCAAGATCTCTGAAGCAGCTGAATGACAAAGGAATGACATGTGTTACTGAGAAAGAACACCAAGGACGGTGTTCCTTTTAAGCAGGAGAGGATTGTAATACCCACGTTTTCCCTAGCTTGTATTTGACCATTAATTATGATCACCACGTTATGCCATGTTAACAATGTAAATGTATTATTGTTTAGATTGCCAATAACTGACTATGGGGGTGAAGCCTTGAAGTACTTGTTAGAAAAATAGGATCGCGGAGCAATAAAATAAAACAAATGAGGAAATAAAACACAAAAGATACCTGATACAATAGAGATACAAATATACATGGTTCACCTAGTGTGGGCTATGTCCACCAGAGAAATTACCAGGTCCTTCCTTTATTATTATCCAGCAAATGAAGGGATACAACCTACAATAGACCCACTATAACTTACTCTACTTTCTCTCACAATCTCCTTGCTCAGAATACAATATTCGTAATGATACATAGCTACAATACAATTCCCTCATAAAAGAGGGTTTCCTTCTAGGGGAAAAAAACCTAACATAACTTCTACCGTCAAATCTGTGACCTTATAATGAACGGTCCAGATTTACTATGAAATTACATTATACATTTACAAGGCAATTTTTCCTTCGGGGGATCGCTTGCCCCCAGACCCCGTAGGGGGTGTAACCCCCTGTTGCACTCCCCCACGTGGAGGAGTGTACATTCTTCTGGGGTGTAAAGTCTTCATGGGGTACACGACTGAAAACAAAGACCTCTGAATCAGGAAGGTAACTAGGCTCCACAACCAACAATCTCCCACTTGGAGACTGATTTGAACAACTCCACTGTTATTGTATCTGCTGGACTATGATCTTTCTTGGACTTGTAAAATTTCTCATCTTCACCTTTGTGTTTGAAGACCAACTAAAATCGAGCAGGAACTCAGTTTCTCCCTGGTTACTCCCTTTGTTAACATGTCTGCAGGATTCTGGCTAGTGTGTATCTTTTCCAACTTCAAATGTCCATCTTCCAAGACAGATCATATGAAATGGTACCTAAGTTGTATATGGTTAGTGTTCAAATGGAAGGCTGATTTATTTGCAAGATGAATGTCACTCTCACTGTCACAGTACAACCTGCTATTCTCCTGCTTCTTTCCCAATTCCTCCATAAACCTCTGTAACGAAATCATTTCTTTACTAGCCTCTGTAGCAGCAACATACTCTGATTTTGTTGTTTAAAGTGCAACAACATACTCTGATTTTGTTGTTTAAAGTGCAACAACCTTTTGCAGTTTTGAAATCCAACTTAATGTTGTTCCACCTATAGTAAAAACATATCTTGTGGTGCTCCTCTTGCTATCTTTATCACCTGCCATATTTGAATCAACATATCCATGTAGAACAATGTCTGAACCTCCAAAACATAATGTATGAGTAGCAGTACCTCTCAAATACCTAAGAATCCACTTTACTGCCTCCCAATGTTCTTTACGTGGATTGTTCATACACCTTCTCACAACTCCCATTGCATGTGCAAACCATCACATACATCAAGCTACCAATTGTTGATGAATAAGGGACCATGGACATGTATTCTATCTCCTCCTGTGTCTTGGGACACATTTCCTTAGTTAATTTGAAATGACTGGCCAAAGGTGTACTAACTAGTTTTGCATTCTACATTCTAAACCTCTCCAATGCCTTCTCTATGTACTCACCCTGAGACAATGCCAATTTGCGATTTTTCTTGTCTCTTGTTATTCTAATACCAAGGATTTTATTTGTGGCACCCAAATCCTTCATCGCAAATGAATTAGCTAATTTCTTCTTGAGCACATTTATATCCTGCATATTAGACCCTGCAACAAGAATGTCATCTACATACAATACCAAGATAATATAACTTCCATTTTCTAGCTTTTTAAAATAAACACAGTGATCAGAATGACATCTACTATAACCTTGTTCTGTCATAAACCTGTCAAACTTCAAATACCACTACCTTGGAGCTTGCTTTAGGCCATACAAGATCTTCTTCAACCTGCATACCAAATTTTCCTTCCCTTTGACCTCATACCCCTGTGGTTGCTGCATATAAATATCTTCCTATAAATCCTCATGAAGAAAAGTTGTTTTTACATCTAATTGTTCAAGATGCAAATCTTCTATTGCCACAAGACTTAAAATAGTCCTAATTGAATTCATCTTAACAACAGGAGAAAATATTTCATCAAAATCTATACCTTTCTTTTGTGCAAACCCCTTTACAACAAGTCTAGCCTTGTACTTCTTTTTGCCTCCATCTTCTTCCCTCAACTTGTAAACCCATTTATTCTGCAATGCTCTTTTTCCTGCAGGCAACTGAACCAATTCCCAAGTCTGGTTATTTACAAAGGAATCCATTTCCTCTTTTATGCCTTGCTCCCACTTCTTTTTGGTGTCTACTTGCATTGCCTCTTCATAACATTTTGGTTCACCAGAATCAATCAACAATAAATAACACAATGAAAGAGTATCATTTAAGGGGTCTACTTAACCTAGTAGATCTTCTAACAACACTTGTAGGAGTTTGAGGTACTTGTTGCTCCTGTTGTTGTACATTTTGATTTTCTGGTTCCTTTGGAATTTCTTTTTCAATGATCTCATCAAGCACTGTGTATTTTGGTTTTTCTTTTTCTTGTGTCTTTCCCTACAACTGATCTTTGTACATGACCTTCTCATTGAATATGACATCTCTACTCCTAATGATTTTGTGATTTTCATAATCCCATAAGTGATAACCAAAATCATTAATACTGTATCCAATAAAGGCACACTTCTTGGATTTTGCCTCAAGATTTGTTCTATTTTCCTTATCAATATGGACAAATGCTTCACAACCGAAAGTCTTCAAAAAATGAATAGTTTACCTTTTTACCTGTCCATGCCTCCTCTTGAATTCCACCATCCAAAGAACTTGAAGGTCCTTTGTTTATTAAATAAACAAAAATATCTATAGTATCTTCCTAGAATTGTAAGGGTAGACCAACATGCAATCTCATACTCCTTGCATGCTCCATGATTGTCATGTTCATCCTTTCTGACACACCATTTTCTTGTGTTGAACCTAGAACTGTCTTCTCTCTACGAATCCCATGGTATGAACAATAATCATCAAACTCCTTGTTGCAATATTCACCTCCATTGTCTGATCTGAGACACTTCAACCTTTTTCCTGTCTCATTCTCAACCAAAGCTTTCCATTTCTTAAAAGTATAAAAAAAAAAAGATTTTTGTCGAATGAAATAAACCCAAGTTTTTCTAGTTCCATCATCAATAAAAGTAACATAATAACGAGAGCCACCAAGAGATGATACCTAAGATGGTTCCCATACATCTGTATGCACAGGCTCTAACATTTCACTCTTCTTTTATTTTCCAACTCTGAGAAATCTAACTCTCTTCTCTTTTCCATAAACACAATGCTCACAGAAATCCAAATCAATTTGTTTAAGATATAGCAAAAAATTTCTTTTGTGAAGTATCTGCATCCCCTTCTCACTCATGTGTCCAAGCCTATGATGCCACAGTGTTGTATCCACTCATGTAGAAGCTAAAAAGATATAAGAGTCAGTATTACCAGTACATAAATACAATGTACCTACCTTCTCTCTTTTGTTATCACCAATGATCCTTTGGTGACCTTCCACACCTTATCTGTAAATATGGATATACAACCTTCACTTGCCAACTGCCCTGTTGAAATCATATTTTTCCTTAGATTTGGAACATGTCTTACCTCTTTGAACAACCATTGGTTTCCATTCCTTTGCTTTATTTTTACCTTTCCCATTCCAACAATTTTGCATGGTGCATCATCACCCAAATGAACCTGTCCAAAATCACCTTGAACATAATCTAGACAATGTTTCCTATGGGGTGTGGCATGAAATGAAGCCCCTGAATCTACTACCCAAGACTCAGAAATATTATCTACAGAAAGAATCAAAGCATCTTGTAACACATCACCTATTACATTTGCTTCTTGATTTTTCTCATGTTGTCCATATCTTTGTTTCTTTGGAGCTTTGTAGTCTTTCTTCAGATGTCCTTTCTTTCCACAATTCCAACACTATATCTTTCCAAGTCTGGATTTGGATCTGCCCTTCCTAGAATTCCCATAGTTCCCTGAGCCCTTTCCTCTATCCTTTTGTCTTCCCCTGTTCTCCATGTTTAACACATTACCTGATGTCTCACTGATTTTCCGTCGCATTTCCTCACTAAGGATAACACCGACAACATCATCAAATTTTAAAGTGTTTGAACTAGAGACAGAGTTACTTACATCCATGACCAAGCCATTCCGACTTTCTAGAAATGAGCACAAGATTAGAAGAGCACTGACCTCATCATCAAAGTCCACTTTTACAGAACTTAGTTGATAAGTAACTGTATTAAATTCATTTAAATGATCTGCAATAGACCCACCTTCTGACATATTCATATTAAATAATTTCTTCATTAGAAAAACCTTATTGGATGCCGAGGGTTTTTCTTACAATTTAGCGAATTCATCCATCAATTCCTTCATTGTCTTTTCTTTCAAAATATTGAAAGCCACCAACGCTGCCAGTCTCAACCGTATCGTTCTTAGTGCCTTTATGTCAAGAACCTCCCATTCTTCGTCCTTCATGACCGTCGACTTCTTTGTTATTCCACCCAATGTAGGAATAGATCCTTTTGATATAAATAATCTTCCATCTGCATCTTCCATAACTGGTAGTTTTGGCCTTTAAATTTCTCGATCCTAAACTTTCCATCTTCCGCCATTTCTCCCACTCGAACCAGGAACCCTCTTTTCTTGCGAGTTACCTTTCGCTTTGATACCAGTTGTTAGAAAAACATGATCATGGAGAAATAAAATAAAACAAATGCGGAAATAAAACACAAAATATACACAATACAATAGAGACACAAATATACATGGTTCACCCAGTGTGGGCTACATCCACCAGAGAAATTGTCAGGTCCTTCCTTTATTATTATCAAACAAATGAAGTGATACAACCTACATCACACCCATTGTAACTTCCTCTTCTTTCTCTCATAGTTTCCTTGCTCGGAATACAATATTCACAATGATACATAGCCACAATACAATTCCCTCATAAAAGGGGGTTGCCTCCTGTTGATGATAAAAATCGCAACGAGGATTTTACCTGCAAAGTATTGCTAAAACCTATTATTTAAACTATGCTAATGATATATAATACTAGTAGGTGGGACCCCCTTGTAGATTGGAGGATTAGAGAAAGTCTATTCACACATTTTATGCTGTTTTTCGATGCTGCTTATAGGGTTCTACATGATTGACGATGAAATATTGGTTTTATTGCGACATAATGGTAGATGGATAACACATTTTATGTGTTGATTTTGTTATTCTAGGCTCTAAATTCCATGTTATTATGGCTTATGTTGACTGTTATTAAATTTTCTATTGGCGCCATGATTCATTATCTATTACACCCGCACAAGACACATGTTAGTAACAACAAGAAATAAGAGCAATGGAAAGGGACTTATGAAAAAAATCAAGAAATGAAACTATACTATTGATGCTATACTATGTGCAAATGAAATAAAAAGAATTAATGTTAGTCCTAACTAGCAATGTTAGTGGCTATACTATTTATATTGAGTTATATTGGGCGCATTTGATATATGTTATAGCATGTTTTGGCAATGGTTAGTATGGATTGGGGTGGCGCATTTGACAAGTAATATGTGCAAGTTTCAAAGCATGGGATTAATTGCATGAGGTTAATGACATTGTTTTGGTTGGCTGTCATGTACTATGAATTGAATGAAATGGAGGATGGAAGCGATGTGCAGTAAATGCATGTCCCTCCATACTTATCCCACTGGGCCGTCACCCTAGCATGTTTATTGTTCATTTGGTTTTTGCTGTGGTTAAGCTCCGAGATTCAGTTGTGGAAGGAACTGCTCGACCAACTCGCATTTTTAAGGCCATTGGTTACAGGTATGGTTCTTTTCGCCCATCCATGAATTCGATCTGTAATGAAATAAACGTTGGCTTGGTAATGTGTTGGTTTGTGTCTTCCGTGAGATTGGCAACTGTGTAAACGCATGGTGTTTTCTCTGTAATGACTGTGTGTGTTATTCGTTGCAAATAGAAGAATTGATGGTTATAGTTGTGATTTCATTGGCTTTTTGTGTGGTGGAAACTGTGATGGCTCTTTGTTGTCTTTATGGATTTTTTGTTGGAGGGTTTCACTCTGTTCAGCTTTGTTGTCCACCTCCTCACAGTTATGGTAACTATTCAGGTTGTATTCGGTGTTATGGGGTTACTATGTATATTTCAAACCACCTCTTGGTCAATGTATATATTTTCACTTGGTCATGGTCTTAATTTGTGGTATTGGCATCAATACAGCTGGTTATGGGGTGGCCTTTATGCCAAGAAGTATGCTTTAGGTTTGATTGGTAGTGCTTGGGCCTGCATTTCTATCGAAATTGTTGGTTCAGCTCTCGAAAAGCGTGAGGGTTATGACTCTGCGTGTTCTTTTAATTGGTTACTCTCCAGTGAGTAATCATTGCGCCTCTGCATCGTGGATTACCCTACCTGGTGTTGAACTGTCACCCTATTTTACAAAGCTAAGGGTTATAAGGCTTGTGGTTCCACCGGGCTTGTCTCGAAGGTTTCTTACCTACTGTTGATTTGGTCGACTTTCATTCTCACTGTGTTTGGTGACTGAGCGAATCCTTGATTATTTCTTATGATCATTGGTTACATAGCCCGTTTTTATAGACTCAACCAGTTGCACTCTGTCGGGTATCTTGTTGATTGTCATAAGTTTGTTGAGTAGCATTGATGGTGGCTTGATCATTGGCTCATCTCTGTTTGATCGGGTGATTGGAGAGTTGTAATTGGAAATGATAATTGGTATACAATCGCTGCCTCCTTTTGTTGTGTCGGTTGAATCGATAGCTCAACATTGTTATAAATTGATTGATTGGGGGTAAACAGTAATGTACAATCACAAAGATTCCTCCTTTTGTTATGCGTTGGTCTGTGTGTTCCCACAACGTGGTATAAATTGAAGTCGGTGGTTGTTGTGTGTTTAATTTGTCCCAATCAGGATCATTACAAATTGGAAATTTGATGACTGAGGCTTGGCTATTTACTATGTATGGTTATGGAGGCATCATGCATCGTTTTGTTTTATTACACCATCAGAGATGAAGCACAAGATTTTTGTAGTATGATTTCATTTCAAATTTATTTGTTAATGTTGTCAAAAGAATGGAATCAAGCATGTTTTAAAAGAGTCTGTGCAACCCAGGAGAGACTTGTGTCTATGTTTGATTTGATGATTTATGAATTATGGACAATGATTGATATTTTTATATGCTAAACAGAGTTGAGCAATATGTCTGTGTGTTCCTTTGGATTTTGTTTTAAATATAAAATGGAAGAAATAAAAGGAAACTAAATTCTTTTTACAGGATGTTTGAAAGGCACAGTGATTCTGAGTATGATGATGCAGTGTTAATAAAAAGTGTTGAAGATTTTAATATGGGACATTGAACAAGTTTTAACACACAATAATTGTTTAATTGATCACAGTAATTGTTTAGTTGGTGGTGGATCATTTGCATTAAATACATAATTGTTTTATGGATTACTTAATTGATTTTACGAAAACTATTCACTCTTTTCCCTACCATTATTTCAATTTTCGCACATTACAATCCCCTCGCCTTCCCATATTCACTATCCACTCTCTGTTCCTAAAATTTAACTACAGTTAAGGGAAACTCTGTATTATGACAGTTAAAGAGATCCCACATGGATGAATTACAATGACATATTCTTTTGGTTTACGATACAGTTGATTGTTTGATGTCTGTGAGCAATAATCATGATCTTTTCCCCCTCATTTTAAATTTTCGCTCAATACAACCCCTCACATATTCTTGAACCCTTGTTCACCCCCTGCTCATTGACAATTATTAAACGATTTGTATGGATTGGATTGCATGAGCCTGATATGTTGCTGAGCCAAATTTTATTTCATGTTTAAAAGAGTTGTCATGTATGGTTGTTAAAGAAACTATTTGCTAATCAATAATGCATACAAGAATGAGCTTTTTCAGCAGAGGTAGCCATGGCTGGGGTAACCGAGGAAGAAGAAATTGGATCAGGGGCCCTATAAGGCCAATATTATCTATACACTTTGATGCAGACTCACAAGAGTTAGGCCAACTATTTCAAGTTGGATTGGGCAAGGAGTAGTCCAACCTAGGTCCAAAAGGCCTCCCTTCCAAGCCCCATAGATCCCTGGTATCCCAATGCCCCCTCATGTCTCACTGCAACTTGAAGTCCCTGAAAACGACGGATGGCAAGAGATTGTCCACCCGACAGTCTCCCAACATCGTGGCCGGCCTAACTTATCTTTACCTGCTCCTCTGCCTGTAAACCAGATTGTCCAAGATGCCCCTGTGCACTCACTAGTACAATCTTCTCATGCAAGAAAATAGTTAAAAACCGAGGCCCACCATGCTCCTGACAAAGGAAAAGCCACTGCTGCCCCCTCCTCACCCTCAAATGACTCTGCAAAATTTGTCTCCTTTCGCATGCATTTGAGAGATGATTTCTCTCATGTGATCAGTGAGATTAGGCCGAAAGGCTCCACACAAACTAAGGCAAATTCAGAGAGATCAAAAGGTGACAACAACAACAAAGGAAATATTGCCTCCCAAAGTGGCAAATATGGATTTTGAGTTTTTATATATTAATTGTTGAGAACAATTGACTTCTAAAATTTTGGACAACACACTATTTTTTGGATATATGGGTAATATATTTTTGGAAATAATTTCAATTATCATTGATATAATTGTCAAATATGGAAGTGATGATGGGAGTCACAAGGAGGGATGTTTTGTTTGATTAACTAGTTGTGTTATGATTGTTAAAGAACTAAAGGTAGTCATAAGGGGTCCCGTCTACTAGTTATTATTTATTAAAAAACCCTTATTATGATTTTATTACATTTCCCCCTTAACTAAAAACTTGGTTGAGTTTTAGTTAACTTAACTAAAGAAGTAGTTCACCTACCTCAACCAAGTCTAATTTGCTTAAAGGCAAAAGGAAAAAGAGGGACAAGAGGATAATAGAAGGAGAAGCATACTAAGGTTTGCTCTTTGAATTTTGTTGAGATAATTAAGTTTTCATTTATTCCTTAATTCATTAGAAGCCTAATTCTTTCTTATGATAGTAGGGTCCTATTGTAGATAGCAAGATTCATGGCTGAATTACATCATTCATACACTTGTTTTTCAGAGGTGTTGATCTATCTTTGATGGTCTGTGTAGACTTGTCAGTTTGTGAATTAATTTTCATGACTGACAAAAGAAAATTGTGTAGAGTCGAGTGGGCAACAATCTGTGGCAAGCTGATCCAGCTTTTAGAGTTCAACTTTTTATTTTATGTCAGAAGCCCTTTTGTATGATTCATCGGGGACATCTAAGTTTGACTTTGGTCCAAAACTTCCTCAGGAAATTTTGTAAAGAGACCGATTCTTTTGATGAATTGGAATGAAATAAATGATTGCTTTATGTCTCATCTGTTTTGATTATTGAATTGGTGTCTTTACTTCTGTCTCTATATTTATTTCAACATCTGTTATGTTCAGAAAAATACATAAATAATGAATGTTTCAACAAGATTTTATTTATAAAAAACCAGCCTAAGCACTTGTAATCAATACTTGTGAATTGGGATATCAATTTTGATGGATATAAACATAGGGTGATATTCCCGTGTATTTTTCTTTAGCCAAGCAGAATATGAAAATGATTGAGTAAGATCATTTCATATCTTTTCCTCCACACCTCCTAGGGACAAAAGAACCTAACATAACTTCTACTGTAAGATCTGAAACCTTATAATGAACGGTCTAGATTTAATATGAAATTACAATATACATTTACAAGGCAATTTTTCCTTCAAGAACGTTGTTCCTTGAACCCTCGCCAGGGGTGCTCTTTCCCTAGGATCCCCTAGCCGAGGGGATAACCCCCCGAACCCCGCAGGGGAGTAACCCCCCATGCACTCCCCCGCGTGGAGGAGTGTACATTCTTCCGGGGTGTAAATACTTCATGGGGTATAAACATGGTTGAAAACAAAGACCTATGAATCATGAAGATAATCAGGCTCCACAACCAATAATATTGGCCATGATATGACTAGAGGAAAGAGTGAGGAAACTGTACAGAGGGTTCATTATGTCAAAATGACCCCAAATTCTCTTTCTTGAAATAATAATCCTCATCATGATCCCAAGGAAAAATCAGTTAATGAGAAAATGTGTGGTGGTTGAACAATCGACTACCCCAATGAATGGAAGCATGGAGGGTCTGGTCGAGGAGACAAAAAATGGTCAACCCGAAGTACCACAGAGGGCAGTTTCCTGCAGGCCCAGATTGACCCAAATTCCTTCTGACAGAAGGAAGAGGACAGGTCCAAAATCCTTCCTGGGGAGGAAAAAGGCATGCAAGAATACACACGAAAGAAAACAAGAAGGAGACCATGCCCACAGGGGGGTGTTCGACCAGGATATGCAAGGAGAAAAGAGGAGACTGCGCAAGGCTCTGGGGTTCTGAAGAAGAACTGAAGGATTTAGTTGTTCTGGTTAAAATGAGAGAACAAGAGAAAGGATTTGTGAGAGTTTGTAGAAAACATGACCTAAGTAAAAGGTCACGAGCTTGGTTATGAGGGAGCTTTTGATAAACCTCGTAGAGGTTGTGAGAGAGAAAGAGTATCTGGGAAACTACAAAATTTCCCTAGTGATATCATGGCTTGGCACGAGGGTGGCCAGAGCACTAAGAATGAATGCCTTTGATCCTACGGTTGTTCGGAAAGGTGAACACCCACAGTCAGTTGGTCAATGATCGACTATAATAGATAAGTATTTCATATACCCTGTGTACTAGAATTGAAATGAATGGTTGGATGTCTATGTTTATGACTAAAATTTACATTGCATGATTAATATTAGTAATGCTTGTTATTATTCTATGAACCCCTACATTTGAATGGTTTCCGTTTGCCTCTGCTGAACAACAAGAGAACTATTAGACATGGGTCTTCAAATGAAATTAGGAATACGATTATGGTTTATGTGCTAGTTGGAAAATCCCTAAGGGAATTTTCCCATGGATTGATTTTGTAATGTAAGAGTCGGGGTAGACTTCGATGGAATGCTTCAGTCCCGTTGATCCCTTGAAAATACCTTTCCTTGTTTTAGAACTTAAGTTCTGTGAATGGAAGGTGCTTCCTTCAAACTTGTAGTCCAAGAGACCACATGCTCATACCCATGGCCTTAATCAAATCTTGGCTAAGAGTTATGAGTCTAGCCTCTGGAGCTTGACAAAGTTCCATAGGACCATGTCCATGGAACCCTTTGCTACACTAAAAAATGAGCTAATTTATTCGAAACTCCGAGAGTTCGGAGCTCCAGGGTGAATGAACTTTGCAACATTCAAATGCGTTGAAGGCGACCTGTCGAACCGGTAACTTGACAGTTGACCAACAGTTGGCGATCATTTTCCCGTTATCATGGGATTCATCCCCTTGTTAAACCCTGATCCACTTCTCAATCATAAAGTAACACGAGATGTAGATCCGAGGCTATTCAGGATCTCCTCTAACTGTTGGATCTATGTCGTGGTCATTCAACGTCGACTTAATTTCGGAGAAAAAAAGTGTTAAACGGGCGGAACCCCCAAATGTTGAAGTCGTGAAGCGACGAGGATCGTTGATCCGAGGATGGTTCAGGATATCTCCTGACCGTTGGATCTAGACTGTGGTCAGTCTGGTGTTGAACTACTCTGGGATAGAAAAGGTGTTAAAAAGTCAGAACCTTCGATCACTGAACTCACGAAGTAACGTGGACCGTGGATCTAAGGATCCTTTGGGACCCTTCTCGACCGTTAGATCAAGCCTAGTGGAAGGGTAGCGTAAATTACTTCGGTGAAGTCCTACTCTGGGAGGTTCAACATGTTGGTGAATGAGAATATCGTCGGAGTGATGTGGCATGTTGATGTCACCTAAGGTGACATGGAACCATAATAGGTGTGCCATGTGTCACATCGATTCGTGACTTTCACATACCTTAAGTGTCAAATAGACCTTGACACATGTCACCAGTTGATTGGGCCACACATCACCCTTGTCTTCTGCTAAATGTCTTCTGTTGGATCAAACCAAGGAAGATTATGGGTTGTCTGATCATTATTTGGATCTCCAGCTAAACCCCACATCAGGTGATTCAGGATGCAAGGCATGGAGTTTCCCCGAAGCGTCGAAGGTCGGAGTGACATCAACAGACGATGTGGACAAAGTACACGGTGGAGTCTGATCATGTGACAGAGCCACCACATGTCTGCACATGTCTAAGCCACGTGTCCTAACGATTTATCGTATATGATATAGAGTTGGAGAGATGGGTACCACGTGTCAATGTGGCATCATCGCCATGTATCTTCCAAGTGGAAAATGGTAGTAGGGACACCCGTGTAGAACACCATGTATGCAAGAGGGAACCACTCTAGGAGTTCGGGACTTCAGATCTCCACATGTTTGGAGTGCTAAGACACAAGCTCCAAAAAGGGTCGAAGGGCTGGAGCCACGTTCCAGGACTCCAGAGGATTTATAAATAGAGAAAAGTGGTTAAAGCTTCGAAGTGTTGAAGCACCAAAGTTTCCCCTGTTTTAGTGTTGAGCTCTGATAGGACAGGATCACGTGCGTCTTGGTGATGTGGCATGTCTACATAGCTCCACGTGGCATCGTGGTATTGGACACGAATTAGGTGTGGGACCCCACCCCTCTAGTCAAGTCCAAGCGATTGGTTAAGTGAGGGTAAATCTTAACTGTTAGATCAAACGGTGGACATAGCTCCACCGTAGATTCTGGAGTACAAAGAGACTTCAAGTCTCTGAGAAGCTTCAACATTTTACAAAAGAGTGTGGAAAGATTAAATTCGGGAGGACTATGTTCCAACGCCCGTTGATGGGTAATGTAAAAAGGGAAAAACAAGAAGCACCGAGGTTCTGGGAGAGGATAATCCTGCGATGACTGAACAAACATTTTCCTCTGTAAACCCTTCTTCCATGGCTATGTCATTTCCAAAGGATGATGATCAGAGCCACGATAGTGCCATGTCAGATGGTACAAGGAAAGTGAAGCCATGTGGCGAAGGGGGTGGCCATTGGCCAATGACACCTCAAAAACTTCAGAAGGCCTTAACTCTCGAACCAGAACCCAGTTTTGGACGAGCTTCTAGTCGTTGGAAAGCTCTCAGAGAGCAAGAGGCAATCGTGCCTCTCTTCAAGGAACTCAGAGAAGCTACAGGAAAGCGAAAAATTTATATCCCATCCCTCAAAAGGGTACTAAAGGGGTTGTTGAAATTATTAATACAACTGAGAGGGGGGGGTGAATCAGTTGTATGTGAGCTTAAACAATTTTAAGTTTGTTAAAACATTATTAAAATTTCCTCATGTGGTCATCAACAATATACAGCATATGGATAGTAAAGGTAAAGAACAACAGTCACACATAAAGTATACATAGAGACAGATTTTTCACGAGGAAACCCATAAAGGGAGAAAACCTCTTCTTCTTTGAAATGATAGGCAGTCTTTTAAGTTCTGTACATCATCTATAATTGAGCACCAACTCAATGTGAGGTTGCAACCTCTGTTTTACAAGCTGCAACTTGTTTGAGAGCACCAACTCTCTGGTTTCTCTAGCACCCACTAGAAGGAAGCACCAACTCCCTGAATATTCCAACACCAACTGGATGGAAGCACCAACTTCCTAAATGTGCCAGGACCAACTGGATGGAAGCACCAACTTCCAGTTACACAGGCTCCAACCTGTATAATAGAGAACACTAGTTCTCCCTAGCACCACCCTGCCACCTTGGTTTCTCTGGCTACAACCAGATGGAAGCTAAAACTTCCTATGTTCAAGCTCCCACTTGAACCTCTGAGGACAACAGTCCTCCCGAGCACCTCCCAACCTCCCTAAATATCAAATTTTGAATACACAGACAATTACCCAGATAAATCAATTCTTACCTTCCTTTCTCTGTTCTGTAAGTCTGATCTTCCACAAACTGTTCTGCAAATCTTCTCTTCCTCTGTCTGTTCAGCAGGTCTGCTCTGCATCAACTCGTACTCTCATTCTGCTCTTCTTCAACTCGTTATGTTATTCTGCTCTGTGTTTTCTTTTGCTCTGCTATTCTGCTCTGCATTCCATTTCACTCTGCACATATGCTTCCTTTCCTACCACGCATCCTCTTCTGTATTCTTTCTTACTGTTTCATTCCTTTCTTATCCAGAACAGCCAACGGGACACAGTCTGTTTCATCTTCTTTTATACACACAAGCACGACGTTTCAACTTCCCAACTCCTTAGGAAAAATGACGACAACTGTCCAGGCAATTGAAACGCCAACTGATTGACAACTAATTTGCAATCATGAATCCGTTTTTCTAACAGATTCCAAACTAAGGAGTTAACTGTGAGAAAGAATAGTAACCCTCCGATCAATACTTGATCCGACGGTTCAGATCCAATCAAGATTTCATACATCGCGATTTCGACACTCTTGGCGTTCAGATTTTTTGTCACTTACAAATCCCGATCCCCGAAACTCCACGAAGAAGTCAAATCAATGGTCCAGATCACTTCTTTATTCAACGGCTGCGATTAAATCGCGATTTCGCATATCGCGAAATTGACATTCCTGTTGCATTGTGTTCTTTGTTTCTCTATGTCACGATTCGCGAAACTCCGATGTGGAGTTTGATCAACGGTCCAGGTTTGATATTGACTTAACGACTCCGATTGAATCGCGATATCACATATCGCGAAATCAGAGTTCTTGTTGCATTTGTTTCTTTTCCTTTTGAATTCGCGATCCCCAAAACTCCGACAAGAAGTTAAATCAACGGTCCAAATATGATCTCTATTCAGCGGCTGCGATTAAATCGCGAAATCGCATATCGCGATTTCGGGGTTCTTGTTGTCAAGTGTTTTTGTCACTTCAAAGTCCCGATTCACGAAACTCCGATAAGGAGTTAAATCAACGGTCCAGATCTGATCTCTATTCAGCGGCTGCGATTAAATCGCAAAATCGCATATCACGATTTCAGGGTTCTTGTTGTCAAGTGTTTTTATCACTTCAAAGTCCCGATTCACGAAACTCCGATAAGGAGTTAAATCAACGATCCAGATCCAAGCTTGATTTAACGGCTCAAATTTCATCATGATTTTTCATATTGCGATTACGCCCTCTTCTCCTTGATCTTTAAAGACCGTGCAAGTTCTCCTCAATCCAACGGTGGTCGGACCGTGTGCTCGGATCTGACGGTTGAGATCTGTCTCCCTTTTCAACGATCAAAGATTCTTCTTCTCAAACTTTTGCTCATGCCTTGCGCTCGGATCTGATGGCTGAGATCTGTCTCCCTCTTCAACGATCAGAGATTCTTCTTCTCAAACTTTCGCTCATGCGCTGCTTTCGATCATTTGCTGCCTTTGATCTTTTACTGCTTTCGATCATTCACCTCTCTGTACTTATCTTTTGTTTGCCTGTCAATTACAAACTTGTTGTTCTCATGTCATCTTCACTGTTGCCATCAATGACAAGCATTCGCTGTCTGTTAACTGTCTGTTAAATATTTTCCAACAGGGGTTGGGTGTGTTACAAAGTGGTATCAGAGTGGGAAACAACACTTGGCCTGCTTGGGCTCATGAAAGAGTCAAGTGATTATATTTTTTTTCTTTCTTAGAAAACTTTAAGGGAGAGGGCACCCTACCCTACCCTATCTAGTGGAGCATGATTCAAACACATGCCTAGATGGGGTAGAGAATAGTCATAAGAATAGTTTACCAAAGCTAAGATGAGCCCGTTGAGAGTATTACTTTGGAAATTATCTACATTAGTTCCTTGAGGAGAAGGATGTAGATTAAAATTCAGTTGGGATTTTACCCAATGTGATTGAATCATGCTAGACCGTGGCAGGCAAATCCTATCATTTCTTTTGGAGAAATGATATCCAATCCTACAAAAGTGAGATTATGCTGAGGGGCATCAATGATAAAACTTGGATGCAAATGGCATAAAATTGTTTTAAGGAGTACTTGAGTCCAGAAGGAAAATGGACTGAACAGGTTGCAGGAATTGCCTAAAAAGTGGGCTTATGAAGCCTCTGTTAATTAAAAGTGTTGATTAAATTAAGGATTTGTAATTGGGAGAACAATCCTCCATGTCTAAAGGTATTATTAGAGTAGGTGAGATCAACCTACTTGACCTGTTATAACTGAAAAACTTCCTATTGGGGTAATCCCTATTTGTAATATAAAATAAGTCACGAGGATTGAGAATGAACCCCATGGAAGAAGTGAAATAACATGAGCAAGTTCAAAAGCTCATGGTTGTGCTAAGGGAGTGTGTATCCCTATTAACTTAAGGGTGTATCTATGCAAGAAGAATAGGTATGGTGACCATTTTCTAAAAAGGGATAGCATGTGCAACTCTCTGGTTCCGAAGGGAATTGGGAAACAAATTTGTTTCTAAGTATGAGAATTGTCGGGCAACATTTTTCTAATCAAGCTGATAAATGGAGCTGCAAAAATATGGAGTGATTGAGTGAGCAATCACCGCAACCTCGCTTGGTGGATAGAAAACTAATCTGCCATAATTCCTGTGGGAGGAGGATAGTGACTCCCATCCCTGGCTGTTGCTGAATAGAAATATTGATGAAATGTTGATCCTGAATGTGGTAAAGGAAGTGTTGGGACACTTCTAGATGACCAATGGGTCAAGTTGAAATACAGAGGTGGATGGTACCCATATAAGGTGTGGTTTGGTATGCTCAAGTAATAGTGAGAGGGAATCTAGAAAATGATTCCCTTGATAAAAACATATGTTAACCAAAAATGGTTTGAGGAATGAAAGAGAAGCTTGATAAGATGTCTTGTTTCCTTGGGCACCGTTGGAGCTGCCCATATAATATTTCTGGGTTGTTGAATAATTTTATAATACGAGAGGCAAGAATACTTTCTTTTTGGTTGTTGTCATATGGGAAGAGGGACATAGTTATGACTATGTCTGTTAAACTTGCCATGTGGATATCACGTGAATGAATGGAAGCTCTCAACAAAGAGGGAAGCTCGATGTTGAGTATCTCTATGAGACTTGTCATAAGAATGGAATCAAGATCCTTGGGAGGAGGATCTGAAAGTCTGATATGTCCATGCGTATGAATGACATGGAAAAGGTGCAAGCAATGAGCTTGCATGATGAATGTTTGGCTATGTTTGTATATGCTTGAGTGCATGGATTTAATGCAATATGAGGTTTCTTGATATGAATACTCATATTAAGACCAAATAGATATGGATGATATTAAATGTGAAAGTGATGCACATGTATGATGTAAGAGTATATGTATACTAAAGGCACGATGTGACTTCCTGGATGAGTGAAATGTAAGGCAAGAATTGCACTTGCCAAGATTAAATGAATACCATGGATGCATGGTTGACTCCATTCTGAAGAGTCATGAAAGTTCTATTTTGAATGATAGCTTGAGGGGATTGTGTTCCATTCCCTCAGGAAAGGATAGTATAAATAGTCGAAAGAGTAAATGAGCAAGGATGCTCTCTTGTCATGATAAGAGGCAACGTGATTATGCCTTTGAGGATCACATGAGAATGATTGCAAACAATCATGAGTTGGATGATTTTAAAGTAAAGATGTATGTGAACTGTGAAATATACCTATGGTAGCTACACATAGGCTTATGATTATGAATGTGGTTAAGTACATCATGGATGTAAGTTAACAAAACAAGGAATATATGTGGATACATAAGCTGGATGCATAACAAATATGCATGTTTATATTCGTTATGGAATATTTGGTAAACAGTTGAAGCTAAGTCAAGGTCGAGGCCATCAAAGATAGTGATGGATATGCAATAAGGAAGTTGCATGCCGAAGGAGTTTCCTGTGGAGGAACTGTGTGAATACTCTATTAGGAGAATAGAGTCACAACCTTAATGACTACTAAGAATTGGGCAGTGGGCTGCAAGTGTATATATATATAAATCTCCTGGATTACATTCTAAGACAAAATGTATGAGTGGGAAACTAACAAATGAATATTGAATATTCTGATAACTAAATGGTAATGTGCAGAGTGCACAGGTTCATAATTCATTGTGAACAAAAGGTTTTTTGTAGTAACATGTTGTTTTACCAAGAAGGTTGAGGTGAACCTAACTAAGACTGCTCAAGTAAAAGAGCATGGATATCACAATAAGAAGTAGATTGCATAAGCAAAGAAGGAGAAAAGGAGGGACATTTTTCTCACCCTAAAAACTCTGAATTGTTTAACAGAGTTGTAAGCCTTAGAAGATCAGCTGTGGGAACAAGTACAGCTGGAAAAAGGGAAAATGAATAAATAAGCATATTTAAATGAATAGGCTTGGTCAAACCATGTTAAATAAAGGCAGTGAGGCCTTGAGAAATAACTCAGCTGGACTAAAAGTACAGGGTTGTGTAGGAGTTGGATGAGGGAAGATTTCCTTGACTCCTTTCTTGTTGTTTATTGTATTTCTCTGGTATGAGAGACCGATTTAATGATGTAGGTAAATGTGTTGACACCATAATGATGAGGGTTGTATGACTGTAAAATAAAATAAAAAACAATTGAGAATTGTTTGTGTTGCACTCATGAAAACATTAAGGATAATGTGATGAAGTGCATAAAGATATGCTAAGACATATCTGAAAAATGTTTTGTTGATTGGAATGCTATGATACATGCATTTTTATTTCACATGAATACTAATATAATTTTGATGTATGTCATGTGTAGAAAGAAATTGAAATTGTTGGGAAAGAAAGTTACAAGTGGTAGAAAACCTCAAGAAGAGGATGAATGCGAAAAGGTCGTTGTTGAAATATTGTTGAGGAGACTTTGGGAGTCCCATGAAGCACTTTTGATGAGGTAAAAAACAGAAAAATGGTGTTAGCATCCATAACATGTATAAAAATGTTCATGCCTATATGGCATAAGGTATGAAGGAGTTTGGTAATAACCCTTTCTGAAAAGATTGCATTATCTTACTGATATGCAAATAATTTTGAGTGGCTATTGTATGCCATTGCTACCCAAGCAAGTTAAGATTCAGGAAAGAATAATCTGAATAATAGAGAGAGGAAGTCTATGTGAGTCAATAATGAATTATAATCCTTGCAAGAAAATGCATGAGTAAGGAGTACCATGGGTACAATGACCAATCTAGGGAGATTGGGAATAAAGGTGCTCATAGTTAGCACATTGCATGGAATGCATTGAGGAAATGCATGTTTACATAAGTGGGTAGACAATGGATTTCCCATTAAGGAAAGAGGACCTTCCATTACTCTACTTGAATTTTAGAGGTGTTAAAGAAAAGAGAATTTTGGGTGGCCATGAGTGTTGGCACCTTGGTTACTAATGAAGGAAGAATGTTTGGGTGCATTCAAGAGAAACTTTTAGTTTCATATGTGCTGATTTGGGATCGTGATCAACCTATAGCGGGAAGCATAATCCTACTGTAAGAGTGAATGAGAATGATTAAACCTATGTTGAAGAGGTTGGTTGAGCTCCAACACACCATGGCAAGGTGCTTGTCATAAGTATGGCAAACTTGAACCCAATGTAAGGGTACATTGGGTATAGATATGGCCATCAATATTGGCACAATAATTAAAGTCAACTGATATTTGAGTTGCACTTGGAAAATTTGGTATGTTGAAAGGATCCATACATAAATAATGATATTTCCTTTTTCTATGTACCCTTAAATATAGGAAAATGACTTGAACTATTAGTATGCATAGTTTTGAAAATATAAAGTGCATGAAAATTAACAATTTGTTTGGTTGAGGAATGTTGAAATCGCAGGAAGAAAAGGGTCTTGGATATGGGAGTAATGTAAGCCCATAAGGAAGACCAATTTCCTACTGAGCTAAACTGCTATGGGAAGAAAAGTTGAATACTTCTGAATTTGGTTCCTTTGCGGAACAGATCTGAAAATAAATGTGGAATTTGGAAATCTGTGCGTGATAGATTTGCAAGAAAATTTTGAATTTGAAATTGATGATAATATCTCATAATTTTTGTATATCTCTGATACAGGTGAGATGAAAAATATCTGTCTAGGGAGGACAAATGAAGGCTGTCAAAGCTGGAAAGCCTAAAATATCTGTCTATTGAGACATGAGAACCCTGTGGTAATCCATGATCGCCCTAGAATATGTTGTGTTGTGGTAACACAAGGCGGAGGGATGCCTTGGCGGAGCAGGTCAAAGGGATGCCTCGACTGTAAGACTCAATGAAGTCTCTATAACTCTTCTTGTGTGAGAAAACCTTGGCAAAACAAGATGGATCGCCCGAGGGACTGTATAGCAGAGAAGGGGATGCATGAGCTTGGGCATGAAGGGTGAGTGACCGCAAGGAAAAGGAGAGTTTGATAATTGTTATAAACTATTGATTGGGATCATGCACATAATGGGTATGTCAAGGAAAAATAGTGAGATAAGATAAAAATACAACCATATGGATGCAAATCCATGAACTACACATATAAGTGTTGTGCTAGATTATTAAATATTTCCTCTTGAATTTTGCAAAACAGTAAGATGTTTTCACATGAAATTGTGATTAATTTTCTTGTTGTCCAAAATTATTGAAGGTAGGTGACGAAGGCCAAGGGTCTGGAAAGGACCTAACCAAGAAAGAGGATCAAGATCTCTAAAGTAGTTGAATGACAAAGGCATGACATGTGTTACCGAGAAAGAACACCGAGGACGGTGTTCCTTTTATGGGGGGGGGGGGATTGTAATACCCCTGTTTTCACCAGCTTGTAATTGATCATTAATTATGATCACCATGCTATGGAATGTGAACAATGTAAATGTTTTATTGTTTAGATTGCCAATAACCGACTATGGGGGTGAAGCCTTGAAATACTGGCCATGAAATCACTAGAGGAAAGAGTGAGGAAACTGTAGAGAGGGTTCATTATGTCAAAATGACCCCAAATTCTCTTTGTTGAAATAATAAGCCTCATCTTGATCCCAAGGAAAACTAAGTTAATGAGAAAAGGAATAGTGGTTGAATAATCAACTATCCCAATGAATGGAAGCATGGAGCGTTTGGCCAAGGAGACAAAAAACTGTCAGCTCGAAGTACCACAGAGGGAAGTTTCCTACAGGCCCAGACTGACCTGAGTTCCTTCTGACAGAAAGAAGAGGACAGGTCTGAAATCCTTACTGGGGAGAAAAAAGGCATGCAAGAATATGCACGAAGGAAGAAAAGAAGGAGACCATGCCCACATGGGGGTGTGCGACCTGGATATGCTGAGAGAAAAGAGGAGAATGCACGAGGCTCTGGGGTTCTGAAGAAGAACTGAAGGATTTAGTTGTTCTGGTTAATAGGAGAGAACAAGAGAAATGATCTTTGAGAGTTTACAGAAAACATGACCTTAGTAGAAGGTCGTCAGATTGATGCTAAGGGAGCATCTGATAAACCTCGCAGAGGATGTGACAGAGAAAGAATCTCCGAGAAACTACAAAAGTTCCCTAATGATATCTTGGCTTGGCACGTTGGTGGCCAGAGCGCTAAGAATGAATACCTCTGAGCCTACGGTTGGGTGGAAAGGAGAACACCCACAGTCAGTTGGTCGGTGATTGACTGTAATAGACAAGTATTTCCTATACCATGTGTACTAGAATTGAAATGAGTGGTTGTATGTCTGTGTCTATGACTAAAATTTGCATTACATGATTAATTTTAGTAATGCTTATTGTTCTTCTGTGAACCCCTGCATTTGAATGGTTTCTGTTTTCCTCTGCTCAACAACAAGAGAACTATTAGACATGGGTATTCAAATGAAATTATGAATAAGATTATGGTTTCTGTGCTGGTTGAAAAATCCTTAAGGGAATTTTCCCAAGGATTGATTTTGTAATGTAAGAGTCGGGGCAGACTTCGCTGGAATGCTTCAATTCCATTGATCCCTCAAAAATACCTTTCCTTGTTTTAGAACTTAAGTTATGTGAATGGAAGGCGCTTCCTTCAAACCAGTCGTCCAAGAGACCACGGGCTCATGCCCACGACCTTAACCAAATATTGGCTAAGAATTATGAGTGTAGCCTTTGAAGCTTGACAAAGTTCCATAGGACCAGGTCCATGGAACCCTTCGCTACAGTGAAAAAGGAGCTAAGTTATTCGAGACTTTGTGAGTCTAGAGCTCCGGGGTGAATGAAGATTACAACGTCCAAATGCATCGAAGGTGACCTGTCGGACAGGTAACTTGATGATTGACCGACAATTGGAGTTCATTTACTCTTTATCATGGGATTCATCCCCTTGTTAAACCCCAATCCACTTCTCGGTCGCAAAGTAACGTGAGCCGTAGATCTGATGCTATTCAGGATCTCCCCTAACCATTGGATCTACGTTGTGGTCATTCGACATCGACCTACTCTAGGATAAAAAGAGTGTTACATGGGCAGAACCCCCAAATGTCGAAGTTGCGAAGCGACGAGGACTGTCGATCCGAGGATGCTTCGGGATCTCTCATGACCATTGGATCTAAACCGTGGTCAGTCTGGCGTTGACCTACTCTGGCAGAGAAAAGGTGTTAAACAGTCAAAACCTCCAAACGCCGAACTTACGAAGTAACATGGACCATGGATCTAAGGATCCTTCGTGACCCTTCTCGAATGTTAGATCGATCCTAGTGAAAGGGTACCGTAAAGTACTCCGGCGAAGTCCTACTCTGGGAGGTTCGACATGTTGGTGAATGAGAATATCGTTGGAGCGTTGAAGGCCGTATCGACATGGCATGTTGATGTCACCTAGGGTTATGTGGACCCATAGTAGGTGTGCCACGTGTCACCTCGATTAATTACTTTCACATACCTTAAGTGTCAAATAGACCTTGACACATGTCACCAATTGATTGGGCCACGTGTCACCCTTGTCTTCCGTTGGATCAAACCAAGGAAGATTATGGGCCATCCGATCATTATTCAACTCTTTGGATAAACCCCACTTCGAGTGATTTAGGATGCAAGACATGGATTTTCCCTGAAGCGCCAAAGGCCGGAGTGACATCAACATACAACATGGACAAAGTACACGGTGGAGTCCGACCGTGTGACAGAGCCATTGCATGTCAGCACGTGGCTAAGCCATGTGTCCTACTGATTTATCGGATATGGTATAGAGTTGGAGAGATGAGTACCACGTGTCAACGTGGCATCATCGCCACGTATCTGCTAGGTGGCAGATGGTAGTAAGGACACCCATGCAAAACGCCACATATGCAAGAGGGACCCGCTGTATATTTAGAAAATAGAGTTATTTAGAAAGTTGTTTAGGGTTTTGTGCAGCCCTAATGGTTGTATATTAAAGTTGTAATAGAACCAAGAACTACTTGGAGAAACAAAACGCCCTTGTGGGCTTAGCAAGCTTAGAACACATAGAAAATATTCCAACCTAGATGATCTCAATATCTCATTTTTTTACGATTAACAATGCAATGATTTATTTCTCCAATGCATGAAGATTAATGTCTTTCTATTGAGTGAATGGAGTCTCTTGATTAAACAAGTTGGGTGAGTTACTTCCTTGGGGTTGTAAGCCCTTTCACTCCATGTTGTGGCCACAACACCCCCCATAATTTTTTAAAATTATTATGGATCCCTCCATATGAATTTTGTTAATATCGCTTTCTAGAATATTTTGGTTTGGTTTATTTTGTGAGATTTTCATTTTGTTTGGATTTTTGTTTTGATGCCTTCATTGCTTTTGTTTTGTTCCCAACATTCCAACAATTCAAGTTTCGCTTCATTATGACTTACGATTTGAAAGATATCCTTGGCCAAAAGTTTGGTCAATTTTACCACCTAGGCATTAAATTATGTAAATATGTAAATAATTTTTTTATAATTAATTAAGTTAATTATTAGTTCACAAGGTTAAATTTGATTTGATTTTTATTTTATTAAATTGTAAATGCAATTCGTGTGTGTGTGTGTGTGTGTGTGTGTGTGTGTGTGTGTGTGTGTGTGTGTGTGTGTGTGTGTATATATTGTAATTATAACATAAATTAAATGAAATAAAAAATATATATTAAAATAAAATTAATAAAACTGTCGAGAAAATTTTATAAATTAGATTAGTTTTGATGACTCAACTTTAACAAGTGATATCTTAAGTTTTACTCATTGAAATGAGGAAAATAAGCACTCATTGGAAAGTTATTTGCATGGGGAACAATCTCACAACATTAATTCAAGCAAATTCGAAGATTTACTATCCCAAAAAATAAGCAAAAGTGAAGGCTACGAATTTGCAACTAAAATTAGTTTTCTGAGTTGATTTAGAAGATTTTCTTTAGCCAAAAAGATTTGTTGTTGCTTATTCATTACCATATTGTTTCATTGTTAATTTTATCTCCATGGGAAGGCATGGATTATTATTCTAATTTGGTAATTTGTTTTGACAGATTGGAAATCACGTCCATCTTCATGAGGCGATTTTGCAGAGTGGTTTTCGGACAATCAGAGAAGAATCTCTCCAAACGATTGAAAACCCACTTCAAAATTGGGCTATCTTACCTCTCACATAGGTCGTTTCATCAGAAAATCAATATTTTGGGAGAAATCCTATCAGATTCAAACGAAAATTTTTCAGTATTGCTGTCGTCGTCAATTTTTAGGTGGTGTTTTTGCAGATTCATTTCCGTCCAAACAATGAAGAATCTATCCAAACGATTGAAAAACGATCTGGAAAAAAGGGCCAAATTGGCTAACCTCCAAAGGATTTTGCAAAAGGATGAATATTTTGAGAGATATGATGCGTTTTATGGGTGGGTTATTTCCAGAATTATCATTTTGCTAATTTTGTAGTCGATTTTGTTTGAATTCTGTAGCTGATTCATGACAACAAATTCTTTGTCTGACTAAAGGGGGATTCGACCTAAGTGGGAGAGATTATAAAAACTCTGATTATTCCTATGTATAGAGGGATATATATGAAACTATTGGGGAAATTGTGCGGCTAGAGAGACTTTCAATTACACTATTGTATAAGAGAGATTTAATGTCTGTAGGATTAACGAATTATGAGTTTTTGAGAGAAGGAGCCATGTACTATTACAAAACTATTTCTTGAAAGGAATTTAGAATTCGAAAGGACTGTAAGCATTTTGGAGCTAGTAATAAGTTTACTTTTCATTGCACTATTGTATGAAATTGTAGTCTCATTGTTTTTTTTTTTTTTTAACAGTAACGATTATGGGGTGTTTATATTCATCTTGGCCTGAATGCCGATAATTTGATTACATTGATGGTTTCTTTGCCCTGATGCATCTCACTGCTAAGGATGAGGATGCAGCTGAAGCTTACAGATTTCTTCCTTGAAAAGGAACGCAAAGACTCTATTTCAGTAATTTTCCCCCACTTGGAGATACAAACAGATTTGTTTAAAAGTATACAGTAAAACATGGCAACAAACAGCTTAAGGAATGGGTTCCCATGATTCTTCTTCGTCTTTCATCTTGACCCCGACAGAGAGGAGGGCAGCTTTGTTGGCTTCGATATCCGCCTCTTTATTATGGATTCGCAACACATGATAGTACTTCAAGTTCTGGAAATAGTTTCCCAAGTCTTTGATTCTAATTATCAGCCTTGATAGTTTAAGATCCAAAGCTGGGGAATTGGAAACCATTGCGTTTATAATGATCTGGGAGTCACCTATAACATTGGCTTCAGTTATGTTTAAATCTTTGAGGATCTTGAGACCTTAGAAGAGGGCCAAGGCCTCAGCTTGAATGCTGGAAGAATAACCGAGTCCCCAAGCATAGGAATGGATTTTTTCCCCAAATGGATTTACAACAACACCTCCTGCACCAGCTTCGCCTGGATTGCCCTTTGCTGCTCCATCAAAAAAGAGAGAATGTCTTGCTTGCGTTCTGATCCATTCTTGAAAGTCGGTTTCAAATTTCCTTATTTGCCACTCTTTAATAGTAGGGGCTTTTCTGAGTACTGGAGGAAATCGAATATCTAGAGTTGATCCCCATGCCATGTCCTGTTGGCTGAGACTGGAGTTGTCTTTTATGTCAATCAAGCATTCCTTTAATTGACCCTTGATCTTGATTTCTAAGGCCTTGGGAGTCTGCTTTATATTTCTGAAGACTCTTTTGTTGCGTTCTAGCCATATCTGCCAACAGATAACCTTTGGGAGGACCACCCATGCCGCTTTGATTATTTGTTTTTTAGGGGGAGGGCCAGGATATCTGATTGCCCATTTCGAGAAGAGTTCAGCAGTGGAGCAAGGAAGCACGAAATTAGGGTCCAAATCTTGGACGAAGAACGACCAAATCTACTTGGAGAATCTGCATTCGAGAATTAGGTGGATTGTTGTCTCTGCATTTTCATTGCACAGTGAGCAGATGGAGGGACCGTAGAAACCTTTCTTCTGCAAATAATCATATGTTAAGATTTTTCCATGGCAAAAGAGCCAGGCAAAAAANCCAGTCTTTTTTCCTCGTGTGCGTGGGCGCCAAACCGTGTAGAAGATCGAGCAGCAAGGTCCATTCGGTGGTCAAATGATCCGACACTTTAATGGGTTTCCATCCTGCCCATTCAGAGTTGTTCCAACATGAAATATCCCACAACGATCGCAGTCCCTCTTTGTCCATCCAGCAACGCAACGATCTGATGGAGGCTCTGTCTTCAATTGGATCCTTATTCATGATTTTTTCTGTCCAAATGTTGATTCTTTTTCCGTTGCCTGGGATCCAGTAGGAGTGCGCGGTAATTAGAGGGGCGGCTTTAGCATACAGATTGAGAAATGCCGAGTTGGGCGTTTGAATCATGTTTTCTAAACATCTGGTTCGAGGTCCTCTGAAATATTTTTTCCAGAGAGCTAATTGGGCCCAGCCAGGCTTGGGCGCGATGATCTTCCAAATATCTTTGCCGCCATTGCTACATTCTGCTGACAGAGATTTTTGAAGTTTAGACCACCGGCTTGGAGATGGTTTCCCAACTGATAAGGGGGATCTTGTTTTCATTTTGTTTTCCTCCCTTCCAAAAGAACCTCCGTATGTACTCTTCCATTTTTTTTAAAATGATTGCCGGAGCGAGGAGTCCAGCAAATTGGAATAGAGGGAGACTGGTAAGGACAAATTTAATTAAGACTGTTTTGCCAGCAGAATTAAGCCAGGAGTAACCCCAGGCTTGAATCTTGGACTTGAATTTTTCCAGCTGAGGGAGCTATTCTTTGCTTGCAGGTCTCTTATAAGTTACAGGGAGGCCCAGGTATTTAAAGGAGGACCAAGAAGATGAGGCTGCAAACCCCAAGCATCTAGAAATGGAAGAAGGCACTCTAGGCATACTATTCCAGCTGTAGATGTGGCATTTGATTTTGTTAATAACGCTGCCTGAGGCCTCACTGAATTCATCCAAAACCGCTTTGAATTTTAAGGCAGAGGAGAGAGAGGCATGACCCAAAAGCAGAGTGTCATCCGCAAACAAGGTGTGATTAATGTTTTTGACCCCTCTGGCGATACACAATCCGTTTATGTCTTGATCTTGCATTTTTTTGTCTAGCAGGAAGCTCAGGACAGAGGCTTGGATGAAAAAAAGTAGGGGGGATAGAGGTCACCCCTGCCTAAGTCCTCTCGAAGCTTTGAAAAAATTAGTGGCTCTTCCATTTACAAGCGGAGCAATCCATGGCTCCGAGATACATGCCCGGATCCATTTAGTGAAATTTTCTCCAAAACCGAATTTGCTCATAACATTTAAAAGAAAACTGTGATTTACTCGATCAAAAGCGTTTGCTAAATCTAGTTTAACCACCATACCTTGCTCTTTTCAGAGAAGACTTGAGTGAACTGCCTCTTGAACAAGGAAGTAATTGTCCATGATCCGCCTGCCTTGAATGAAACCTCCTTGATTCTTAGGGATTATTTTAGGAAGAATGCGCTTCAACGTGTTTGCAATTACTCTAGTGATTATTTTATATCCAATGTTGCATAGGGAAATCGGACGGAATCTGCTGAAGTTATTGGCGCCTTTTTCCTTAGGTATGAGGGATAAATAAGCAGAGTTTGTGCTGCCGCCTATTTTTTGAGTGTTTTGAGACTTCTGTACCATTTTGAGAAGGTCCTTTTCAAGGATCGGCCAACAGGCTTGAAGGAATTTGGCAGAGAATCCATCCAGCCCAGGGGCCTTATCAGGATCCATATCAAACAGAGCCTTTTTGACTTCATCTTTAGTGACTTTGGCCTCAAGATTCTCCTTCATACGCTGAGAGAGTACAGTAGGTATAATGTCTAATAGATCTGGATAATGGTTTGGATCTTTGTCCTCTCTATACAAGTGTTGAAAATGTGAAAAGGCAACTTTCTTTATGTGATCAAAGTCCTTATGAGTAATGCTATCCACTTTAATATCTGAAATGGTGTTGAAGCATTTCCTTACCTGGGCTTGTTTATGGAAAAAGGCAGTGTTCCTATCGCCTTCTTTGAGCCAGAGATTGCGAGATTTTAATCTCCAATACTCTTCTTCAGCTAAGCAGGCCTTGTGATAGCACTATTGCAGCTGAGATTCTTGATCTATTAACTCCTTTGTGAGGATAGCAGTTTCCATACACGATTGGTGGGAGGCAAGAGCGGCTTTAATGGATTTCCTTTCTGTGGCCGGATTGGGCAGAGTTTTGACCCATGTTTTTAGAACTCCTTTTACCCTTCTAAGCTTTTCCTCCCATATATAGAAAGGCGATCCGTTGACAGGCTGTTTCCAGCAATCCTTGACAGTTTGCAGAAAGTCTGGCTCCTTTACCCATAGAGGGCTAAATCTAAAGGGGATGGGGCCCAGATCATGATGAGCTAGAAGTTCTAGCTTTATGGGCTTATGGTCCGAGACGCTACTAGCAAGGATATGCATTCTAGGCTCTAAACCTAGCAGCAAATAGGAGCTTTGAATAAAAAATATATCTAGCCTGGCAGCAATATGTCCAGGGCCCACTCTTTTATTAGACCAAGAGTACTTACCAGAAGAGGGTTTAATATCCAGCAAGTCCCAGTCCTGCATGATGTCCTCCACCCATTCCCTTGTCGGATCTCGAACTACGTTGCCTCCCCTTTTTTCAGAGGGATGAAGAGTAAGGTTGAGGTCTCCAACAATAATTATATTTTCCAGTCTTGTCATATCTTCTTGGCGCCGAATAGAGTCCCAACAGTCTTTTTTTTCCCCGACATTGACTAGAGAGTAGACATTGAAAAGACAAAAGGTTTCCTTAGTGTCCAGATTCTGCATTTTCAATAGCAGCCAATGAGTGTTCCGAACCTCCAATAGAACTGTAAATTTGTTGACATTCCAAAGAGTGTTGATCCCTCTTGAGGCCCCCTGGGCAGGGATGGCTCTTGCTTCACTTTTCATCCAAAGTTTCTTGCTTGCTTGAAGGAAGGCTATGTCTTCCATCTTTGTCTCCTAGACGAGAAGTATGTCTGGGGTTTCTGTTCTAATTAAGCTTCTGATGGCTTCTTCCTTTACTTTGGACCCCATACCTCTACAATTCCAGGAGATGACCTTCATTATTTTTGTTTCTGGTGGGCTCCCTTGGAGCCTTGGGGCTGGTTTTTCAGTATCTTAGTCTTTGGGGCTAGCAATTTTTCCAAAGTTGGTTGGATGCCCTGGAGTTTTTCTTTTTAGGTCTCCTGCTCCCTTTTCTCCCTGTCAGTTTTTCGGCCTCTTAGAGATCTCCTTATCGAGATTTGGGACTCTCCTATTTCTCCTTCCTCTTCTGATTCGTCTGTTTCCTGCTCTTCTTCCTCGACTTCTATAGTCATACCTTGAGGATCTTCAGTACTTGTTCCTTTGTGGGTGGCTGAGGATGTGCCTTTACTTGAAGGATCTGCTTTTTGGGTCTCGATCTCTAGGGAAGCTTCTGTCTCCTCTTGGACCCCGACCTCCTGTGTGTTCTCTGGTTGTGAGCTTAGAGGGCTGAACTTATTTCTTGGAAGAGGATTGAGCGGGATCTGCTGGGCAATGGCCTGATGGGGTCCCTTGCCATTAAGGCCTCCCAAATTTTGGTTCTTGAGATTGGGTTTGGCTCGCTTGACTTGGTTCCATCCATCCTCCTTTCCCTGCATAGCCTCTTTGATGGTCGGGCAGCCTCTGGCGAAGTGGCCATAAACATGGAATTTTCGGCATTTGAAGGGTAGCTGCTCATAGTCCAGTTTCTGCAGATGCATCTAGCTTCCGACCTTTAATGTGATGGCCTCTGGTAGACCCACCTCCAGGTCTACTTCTACACAGATCCTGGCACAGTCGTATTGATCCTTGTTGTTCGCTCGATCTATAAATTTTCCCAGGGCATTTCCAATGTGGCTCAGGGAGTCCCCATTCCAACAGTGAACTGGGAGATTTGGGAGTCTGACCCACACCGAGACTGCTTTGGGCACATCTACTGTCGGATCGAAGTCCGGGGTCCATTTTTTCAAGTACAGACCCTTAGGGCCCATGAAGTAGGGGCCATTTTGGAAGATCAGGTCTTTGTCATCCTTTGATGTGAATTCGAAGAGGAAGTATCCTCTCCCCAGGAAGTAAGAAGTGACGCTTTCTTTGATCAACGACGCCCAGTTTCTGTTGACCCAACTTTCGGTGGATTTTGGGGACGACCATAGCCCCGTGAACTGGCCAATGAGAGCCCGATCAGCCAGCGACAGAGCAACCTGGATCGGGGTTTCTGGAGGAAGGGAGATCACCGGAATATCGTCCAGTTTTTTCACAAATTTCGCAGCTTCCGTGTTTCTCTTCTGTGGGAGACCCGCCAGGAGCCTATTGAAGGCCGCAAAAGGCGAGGTCGACGGAGGGGGCGAAGGGGACACCTGGGGGGATCCCAACCCCTCCATGCATGCGAAGCCTGGGCTCGGGCCTGTCCCGTAGAGCTCAAACCCTGCTAAACCTGTCAACGTCGGCGAGTTTTCAGCTCGGTTTCAGACTGCTCTACCGATTGATCTATGTTTCCCAAAAAAAGAAATTGTAGTCTCATTGTTAACTCCTTTGTGTTAATTTAATTCTGATTTGTTTTTGTCCAATTAGTATAGATAATGGATGCCAATACTATTGTTGATTTCTTATTCTATGCTAGTTGATGTTCTGTAACGCTATATTTGGAGGTGTTTACGAAATCAAGACAAAATTAATTATTTTTTTTTTTTTAAATAAAAAGGGGGAGATCCTGCTATTATATATTATCAAAAATCTGTAACAGAGTGTACATGGTCAACAGTCTAAAACGTCCAAAATGCTGCCGGAGACCGAAACCAGCATAGAAACAAGGCAAAACAACTATAATCCATTGGCACCTGTTCTGCCCGAAGGAAACCAGAACAGGTGCCTGAAGTCTAGTGGAATATAAAAACAGTAACATAAATCTAAAACCATAAAACATGAAAACCCTAG
>ML826747.1:62906-80346 GCA_009831015.1 Picea engelmannii
CTGGTCGATGTAATACGGTAAAGCGGAGGTTTTTCCATTTGAGGGATGCACTTACCTGGCAGCCAGTTTTTGGAGGTTTGTGGTTTGGACGAGCTGGACTCGCTTTCCATTTCTTTATTGGAGCTACGCCCCTGTGCAAAGAGCTGTTCCTTGAGATGCACCGGCGGTTCAAAGGCCGGTCGCTTGGCCCGGAGTCCGGCTCTATCATTCGCGGTGATGTCGCTGTACGAGGGGGGTTTCCCCCCCCCGTCCGTGCTCATTATTGGGAGTGCAGTGATCACGTGAGTATCCAAGCGGAATAGCTAGCAGACAGGAGTCAGTTCAGAGTTCTGGAGCGCGCATCAGGCGGTCACCAGTCGGCGTTGCAGTCGAGCGTTAGGTTTCTTCATGTTCCTTCTCACATGTGTCTTTCAAATCACTATTTCACGTGCTTGGACGATGTTCTTTGAAAAATGATATCAAGACAAAATTAATTATTGGATTTGAAGAAGAATGGGATTAAATTGATGATAACTACTTATCAGTTCAATCTTCATCCTAGTTTTGTTATAATTATCAGTGCATTAAGTGAACTATTTCCTAATGTATTGCTACATATGATTTCAAATTCATTTACTGATTATTGAGTTTAATTATATGCTATGGTTGTTTTAATAACTATTTGTTGAAGTCATTCGATTGCATATTCACGTGAACAGTTATCAAATCATAGAACTATTTCTATGATTTTCAAGTGAATCTTAGCCTTAAATTCAATCTCAATCCTTTCCCCTTTTATCATTTTTGCTCTTTATTTGGATGAGATCTGCATCTTGTTCTAATCAAGATAGGATAGATTGGATTTCCTTTTTGCTACCAACATTTTAGAGTAGATTCACATTTAGAATTAATTCATTGCATTGTAGAAGTCTCCTTTCATAGGAACAACTCTATTGGTGGCTTAAATGAGCCCTTATGTTAGCTTGAAGATTGCTTTCTTGTAAGCATATTGCAGGAGAGCGATTATTTTCCTTCTGTCTGATGATAAAAGCAAGTAACATTATTCATTAGCAGATAGAAGGTCATGTATATATCTTTGTAAATATAGTTTAGTAGTTAGCTTAGGATAGTTTTAGATAAGGGTACCTGGACCCATTGAAACCATTAAGAATCACCATCCCAAATGGATAAGGGCCTAATTGGGGCCCAGATCGGGTGATTTCCACAATATTGAATATGTTCAATTCTAGCCATCAACACTCCCCAAGGAAAACCCTAACCAACAAGGAAAACCTATGAGGGTGTAAACTCTTTTACTCCTCCTAGTATCCTTTGTACCAAAATTATTTCAAACAATTATAATGGGCTTGGAGGGGGCTGTATGCCCTTATACTCCCCAAGAAATCATCACATTAACCTTACAACCAAGAAAAGAGAGCAATAAACATGAAGTCCTTACCTAGTCAAAGCATTAACAAGACGAAACCCTAATTCACCAAGCAAATTCCACCATAAAGCAAGAAACAATCCTCCAATATAGTTAGCACATCATCCATTCATCCAATAGAAAAGATAAACCATCACAAAATAATGTAACCAAGAGAGATAGAGAGAAATGCCCAAGTAGGGCGCAAATTTAAGCCAAATATCCTTCTCCACATGGAGCTATGATCCAAATGAGATACAAATGATCTCTATTTATACAAAATGCTCTAAACATAGTTTGTCCACATAAATTAGGGTAAAACACAAAATAAGGGGACAACAACCCTTATTTTTCCCCTTTACACAAAATAATACTTTTTAATTCACAATTTGCACATAAAGTAAACCCTAAAGCAAGACATCACCCTTCTAGGGCGACGTTTTGGCACTTTTGCAAGTCGTTGGAGTAGGAGATGGGTGTGTTAGGCTTCCAAAGGCCAAGTGTATTCGATCAAAGCCTTTTCTCCATGAATCATGTCTTCCTTCCTTCAAAACGTGCCAAGTGTCCTCAATCACCACCAAACCCTAGCCCTAATATGACATCAATCCCTCAAGGGTGACATTTTGGCCTTCTTAGGCAAATCGTTTGGGTGGTAGGGTCTAGGTTAGGTCCTCCATGATGTCTTATAGGCCTCAAAAGGCATGTTTTAGTCATCTAGCACGTGGGCCCTGATATCCAACCGGTGGGATTTAAACCCCATGGAAGCCCAAGCTAGGCTTGTTCCTCCAAAACTCTCCACCAACTGGGTCCTGCAAAGACAAATGGATACACCCTCCAAGGATCTCAAGTCAAATGCATCATGATGAGTAAATAAAATCAATAAAAGAGCCATACAAGCATGTACATCCAAACTACCTCATTAAAATAAATCAATGCTCAAAGATCCTATGCAATTTGCCAAGTTTAGGTATGGGAGGGTTGAAAAAACCACCTATTGGGTGAATCGTTCCTCAAGTTTAGGGGTGTTTCCCGAGGGGACCTCCTTATAAGTCATGTGGATGATGTGTTATGGATTAAGGGAATACTTTTGGGCATGGGGTTTGTGACATACAAGGGGTTGTAGTTTCTCACTTATGGGTGCCTTTGTAGTGGGTGTGTTGCACCTTCGTTTTCAATGCAATCTTTTTTCAAGCCCATTTGTTGCCTTTTATTCTTTTTAGGATGTTTCCAAGTGCAATCCAATGCGGGAATTCTACCTAAGCATGAAAAACTATGCCCACCTTGACTCTACCCTGATCACATCATGCTTCCCCGAGTTGGAAACATGTGTGGGGCTTCTATTTAAGAAACAAAAACAATGCCCACACATGCTCCTCCCTGGTTGGAATTTTGTTTTTAGTCATTCTTTTACGGGTCCCATTAGTTTTTTATGAGATACATTTCATTGTCCTCGGGGTCCCTAGGCAAGAATATATAAGTTTAATGGTTTGGATCTTATCTTTTTCCAGCCACAAGCCTCTGGGCCTTCATCCCCTTCTTCCCATGAAGTGAGGGACAACCCCTTCTTGGGTTAATACACTCAAAAAACCTAAAAGGTGAGGAGATGAGGGGATGAAGTGTGGAAAGTGAAAAGTATGTTTAGGAATGGCATGATGACTTGTCAAAAGGGCTTCCCAGTAGCATACCTATCCCTAAGGGTGACCCACTTACTAGGGCGCAATGTCAACCACCAAAGTGAAACGGGGAAAAGAGCATAATGTCCAAGCAAATGTCACATAATCAAAAGTAGTAATAGATGCAACAAACTCAAATGCCTCAAATATTGAAATGACACTCACCATAATACCTAACTAGTACCTCATGGAGAAAGACTCAATGTCTTCCGTAGGCCAACTGATGTGGTGGATACTATCATGATCAACCTGAAGCTATGGTGGTGAGGTGGGTCTCTATCTGTGCAAGTGGACACTGTTGGTCAAGTTGTCTCTCGGTACTCCATGTCTTCAACCCGAGGGCCTCAAGACATCATTTCCTTAGTTATCCACAGGAATTGGGGATAACAATTTCAAAAATTCATTTCTATGAGAGAAAGGTGGCAACCTAAAGTGACAGTGTTGATGTGTTAGAGCCAAAGATTAATTTTTTAATTTAGAGATAAAATTGTTGTGGACTGGGTAGAAATAAAATCAAGACTTGCGCCTCCATAAGGTTCGATAGAAAACAAATATTGGCTCCACCTTGAAGTCGACACTTATTTCCCTCGACAAGTATTCTAAAACATGGTAGTAGGCTATGGAAAATATCAAATAAGATGTCATGTAGAATTTCCAGGTCCTTTTCAAACCACCTAGTTGAAATGAAATATCATTGGAAATAAGGCGGCCCCAATTGATGAAGGTGTCTTCATGCACGACAAAATGGAGTATATAAATGAAATTTTTTGGCACAGAGTCCGTGGATTCCGGACCAATTATTCGGGAAAACAACAAGACAAACTCCTTGTAGGGATACTTTAAGAAACTTACCTCAATCTTACCAGCATTGGTACTAGTTCTTGGGTCGACCAAATATTTCTCAAGGAGCTCTTCTTCTCCTCTGTGTTCTTTGAGGAATTTGTTGGCTTCTTCACCCTTGTACTCCATGGTGGGCTTCGGGAGTCATAAAATTCTTGTGAAAATTGAAGGATCCAAGGAGACAGGATGTTGCCCTTGAAGTTGAATTATTCTCCTTTCTGAATCGAATTTATCTGCGCACCACATAACTAGCTCTTTGAAGTATGTCACCTCCGGAACATAACCAACCAGAGCTATGCCTGAGGTCCAAGCCTACTTTATTTTCTTCTTGATGGGAGGAAGGACCTTTTAGTGCTTGTAAGCCCACGACCACTAGAACTCACAGTCTTCACATCCAAGAGTATTTAGTGTATCTCTACAATACAACTCTATTCTCCTACTTGACATTATTTACACAACTTTCTATTCTTACCAATAGGTGGCGCTACCATCGATATAACATTTTACAATATGGCGTATTAGTCCTTTATTTAATTTACCACATATTGCCTTAATGATTAACCATCATAGCTCTTATTTCAAAGTTGTTCACTTGCACGATGAGATTTAAAATTTATTACAAAGCTTTATGAAATATTTGCCACTTTAATAACGACATTATGTTCACACAAGTGGTGGATGATGCGGTGGGGGGGAAATGAGATCAAGAAATGGTGATGTGATGTCGTGGAAGATGGAAAATGGTTAAGTATGGGAGTGTGAAAAGAGGAATGGAGAGTGCAATATGGTGAATGTGGGATTACGGGATGTGGGACACAAGACACGGGGAATGAAAAAGATGAAAGGGAATGACTCTTACATCCGCAATGAGAAAATAGACTAAGTATGGGAAAATGTCATTATGCGGGTCAAGAAAGTGAAAGGGTCATTATGTAGAATACGATACTACGGGTTGCGGGATATAAGCATGGGGGAAAATGGTAAGTGGAAGAGGGAGGTGTCTCGCACCCGTGTTCTAAGAAAATGGCTAAGTATGAAAAAGGTAAAGGGGGAATTTTGGAGGATGCAAAGATAGATGGATCGTTATGAGTGTTGCACGATTGTAGGACACGAGACATGGGGAATTGCAAAATAGGAACATGTTGATATCTCACAATAGGACCCTCACATCAATTGAAAAAATGACTAAGTGTTGGGATTGAAAAATTAGAAAGATGACGAAGTATAGATACATGGGCTTGCGAGTATGCAGACCTGGGGATTTGATAGTAGCTTGATCCACAACTTGTATTTTAAGGGAATTACAACTAAGTAAAGAAAATTAGGGGATCAAATAAAAATGAGGGAAAAATACCGAGGAAGGAAATATATGTACATGATCCAAGATCTTTTCATCGATGACTTATTAAAAGAATCACATTAAAGAGTGTAAATGAAAGATTATGTGCAACATCATTAAAGAGGACATAATTATGGAAAAAAGAGGAGAAGAAGGCCAATAACATAAAACATCATAACGGAGTTCATCCCAAGAATGGACTACGTCTTCAGTCCCGCTTCGATGTTGAGAGGATTTATATTATTCTCAACAAAAATAGGCAACAATTGCATGGTTATACCTCCAAAACTGAAAATGGATTGCAAATTCGATGCTTTGATGCAACATCTGAATACACCAGTGAATTCGTGGCGAGGATTAATGCAAAATCGACTATCAATTTGTCTCAATCTGACATTGTCACCTCCAGGCCCCTGCTAGGCTCTCTGCCTCGAAATTCGTGCCACTGACATGCAATAAATTTTCTACCTACATTGAAAAGCATTCTCATTTGACACTTTTGTGTGGATCCTTCCCAAGCTCTGGAAAAACTCAGAAGTTTAGTAATGAGTTGGGTGGATCTACCAACACAGGTTGTTATCCCGGTTGGTTGGAAATGATTAAATTAGGCATTTGGCTGGGGGAAGTTCCAGGGTCAAACATGCAGGCCTACCCTTTTAAACTTATTGTTATAACAATATAGCCATACACATATTTAATACCCAACCACCAACCTTTAAAACCATTTTTGGCACATAGTCCAACACCTATTGAATTTTATTGGCACTAAACTCTGGATGTTATATGTGCATGGAGTTGGGGTATTATTGCTAGTCGACAGGATGTGTGATATGACCAGAATATTGGCTGGATTTTATGGGCCGTTGGCCGAGCTGGCCGATCGACAACCATTTTATTATTATTTTTCAATTTCATTGCCCAGCCCTCATTGGGCATTTGCAGGGTGCCACGTGGCACCCTGGGATAGGTTCCCTCCTGTCCAGTCACCTGCCATGCGTTGTGCTGTCAAGAGGCCACATGGCGGCCTCTGGGTGGTGCCATGTGGTGTCACCTAGGGGTGACATGTGTCACTCACCAATAGGTCCAAGTGGCCACCAAAAAGTCTAAATCATCCTGCCACATGTCACCTCCTGGGTGGTGCCATGTCGGCATGCTGACGTCATCTATGCACAGTCAGTTGATGAAATCGGTAGTACAAATGTCGAGTCACCCTATTGACTTTGAATGGGTTGACTAAAACTTTGACCGCCCATAACTTCTTCGTTCGAACTCCGTTTTGAGGATCCGTTTGCACCATTGGAAAGCTTGCAGTGGGCTCTTCAACTTGACATTGTTTTTGTGGAGATTTGAGGACTTTCATTTTTTCCCCTTTTAGATCCTCCTATATTAATACATGATGTTGATCAACGAATGTGGATCAATAGGGTAGAACGAAGTTTTATGCACACAAAAATGTCATCCGTAAGATGAAGAATGGGTCTCCTTGATAATAAGAGGGCGACTTGATTCAATTGGAATGCACAACTAATTCAGGTTGTAAAGAAACCAACCCATATTGTGTAGTTATGGAAGGGATTGGTTTGATTGATCACAATGGGTTGTTGTATGGACTTCGTGACTAGACCAAAGCAAGGATCTATGGCATATCATGATTTTTAGTGTTAATAAATTATGCATCTAAGATCTAATATAGAAAAAGCCTTAGTAGGATGTTTCCTTAGGAGATTAGTCATTTTATTTGAATTGTCCTTCTTATATTTAATCAAAAGAAAATATTGAATCTAGGAACACTACAAGGAGAACACTACAAGGAGAACACATTGTAGTCGAGGTTTTTACAGAACCTCCTTGAAAAATTTATCCATTCTTTGCTTATAGTGGAAGTTGTTAGCAGAGGCGGACGATGGGAGGTTTTGGCGGATGTTATTTTATCGATGCACCTATAATGTCCATATGCTCCGTTGCACACATAAAACTAATGCATCGAAGCTGAACTAGTAAGGCACACCATTATCCATTATAAACAAAAAAATACATAACATTGAATAAAGTGCCCGAGTGTGTGTACTCATGACATCTCGCTGCGTATCCATCTCAGGCACACTACGAAAGGATAAAATGAAAATAATTACCATACCGATTTTCATTATTACACTTAAATTCTCAGACAAGCACTGATGCTCACTCTCCTTCCAAGGCCACCCTGTTTACAGTGATCTACACTTAGTTCAATAGCTCCATTGGTAGATTCCACACATTTCTAAATTTTGGAAAATACCGTGAACTTTCATTTCTTTTCTACTGTGTAACCATGACTCCTCAAGACATAAGAGATAATGCAAATTGTTTATTACCTTCTTATTTTCATTTTCATTGGATTAAAATTTGAAATTGGCCTGAAATTTGGTCATTTTTAGATTTTTTTCAATTATGTTGGTTCGCTTGCATGCATCCTTCTTAATGTTGGGGGGTTGATGACCCAAGGTTCCTCCAGAGTTGACCAAAAAAAACCCCAAGGCATCAATATATAAATCCTCAACTAGAGATTGAGTAAGGTCTTACCTAAGATGCCATGAGAATCACATAGATCATCTAGTCTTGTGTCGATGATGAAGGGTTAAATTACACAAGGAATCCACTCAAGTTGACATTCATACATTCCATTGCAATACACTTAAATATTAACAGCATGAAACATTAATACATGCATTCATTGGCCACATAATTAACACAATAAATGATAGGAATATCTACAACTTGTATTTTATTCATTAATGCAGTCACATACATAGACCAAGAGGCTCATCATTTATCAGAAATAGCACCCTATGCTCTCATACATGATACATTCTCACATTAGTTCATTACAAGGTGTTATGCACTTTCTCTCACACTCTGCATGTACTAAAAAACCAGACTCACAAATAGACTTATAAAAAACATAGCCAAACTCATCTATCAATTGAGAGCATTCAGAGTGAACCCCTTGAATGAACAACAATCAACCACACCAACAATAACAACAACTGCCTCTTCTGTGTCGTCGCTGCTTCCTTTTTGTTTTCTTCTATACTCTAGCACATTGTCACTTTTAGCTCTGCTCTATTGATTGCTAGTCCCGCATGCTTCTGCTACCCGCATCCAATCCACGTAGCCTCTTTGGAGTCATGGAAATCTTAACTAACTTACCATCTCATCTGTTAACTACTGCACACTCTCTCGTGATGCCTGAGTTAATCACTCGAGAAGATTTCCCAAATATTCCCTTCTTGATTTTGGCATGCATGTGGTATCTTCTTTCTTTCTAGCATGCATAGTGGAACTTCTGATTGGCGCGTGTGCCTTATTTCGTCCCTTGTGCAGCTGCTAGTGTGTGCAAAAAAAATGTAGTACACACACCATTGTGTTTGTGCGCACTTGAAATATTTATCCCAAAACTTTGGATGCCAACAAATTCTACGCGGTGTGCTTGAACACTTCGGCTCGCCCCAAATGATGGTGTGTCATGTGCATTTACAAGAAGCATTGTCAATGGTGATGATACTATAAACAAATGCATCAACATCGTTCATAGAATGAAAGCACATTAAATTTTGAAAAATAACCATATAAGTGCATCTTCCTAGATGCCTTGTTACCAATGCGTTATAATACACAATTCACAAGTAAACAAAACGTCTATGCTTCAAGAAAACTGGAGCACCAACGTGTTCACATTAACAAATTGCACCGCCTAATTTCCAACATAAAAAAATTAACCTAGCGGTGCCCCAAAGTCCCCCAAACTCACCGGTGTTGTAAATAGCACGACACCGAGCTGAATATTTGTCAATTTAGCATAGCAGTGCATCTTATGGGATGCCCCATCACCGGTGTGTCCTAAAAAACAACGAACCACACAAAAACTATCAGTTCTCCAAGAACAATGGAGCCCCGATGTGTTCCCTTTAACCAGCCACACTACCTAGTTTTCAACATAAAAATTTATCATAGCAGTGCGTCTTGGCCCGCACAATGCAGTGATATTGAGCACACCAAGAGATCAGGCCAAATATTTAACAACTTATCATAGTGGTGCGTTTTATAGAACACCCCATTACTGGTGTGTCCTAAAGAACAATGCACCACTAAATAAATGTTTATGCTCCAATGAACGTGAAGCACAGATGCGCTCTATATAACCAACTACACTGCGTAGCTTCTAAACTATAAAGTTTAAAAAAGCGGGTGTCCCAATATATTAAATGCACCAATGTCGTGCACATCATGAGAAAACAATTATAATTAGCATATCAATGCATCATACAAAACACCCTATGATCTGTGTTGTGCGTATCAACACACAACTAAATACAAACTGATGCTCCATGAATCATGGAGCATGGATGTGCTACATATAACCTACCGCACCACCTAACACATAACATAAGCAAAATGGCATAGCAGGGCATTTTGTTGGATGCCCCATTCTCAGTGCATTATAGAATACAACGCACCTCTAAAATAATTGTAGGTGCTACAATAACCATGGAGCATTGGTGCACTATACAAATTGCATCAAGTAGCGATGCTTTGTTTCTAATATTGTGAATCATGAGTGATGCATAGTTTCTATTATTGGCGCACATGTTACTTTTTTGCAAACATAAATTAATTTTAGTTTTTTATAGATACAAAATAGTTAAATATGTGTGTTTTATAATTTCAATTTGTTTTATATATGTGTGTGTGTGTGTGCATGCGCCTAAAAATATTTGTATGTGAATCAGGGTGACAACAATGAGAGGAGGAGGAACAACAATAGTAGCGGGTCAACACGTACATCTTTGTTCATGAGTGGGAGGCATGAGAGAGGGAGAGGGAGAGGATCCCTCACCCTATTACACCTCAGGCATGTGCCCTTTGGAGGAATGTTGTCCTCCTCAATTGTATCAGGAGGTTACATCCCTCAAGGGGAACTCTTTTTTTTTTTTTATAGCAATCGATCCATCGTTGGGATCATGATCGAAAAGCATTCAGGGCCGATCACGATTTGTGGTATCATCCCACAGAGGAGGATATTTATTTTATGATTAGGTTGTCTAAGAGGGGGGAGGTTTGGCCCCAGTTCCTTTATCTACCAACTGGCATTGCAGGAGAGAGCCAATTGGAATATGTGCAGAGATATGTCAGGTCGGACATTATTTCTACTTCGAGATTCCAAGTTGTTAGTGGTCAAATGCATATAGATTCATTTGATGCAGAGGCGGTTAAGTGCTTGTCTCTTGTTCTCTCGACATTGTCACACTTTTCCTGCAATTGGAAGTGAATTAATTTCCCTTTTATGTATTATGTAGATAGTTTAGTGCAGAGGCCCCAATTGATTAGGTGGTCGAAGATTTTTTTGAGATAGTTTTTCTTTGCGTTGGATCGTTGTCACATCATTTTTTTATGGGAGGTTATTCTTCCCATTCACGTTAGAGTTATTTACATTATTTTTTAAAAGGTTTCATGCCACTCAACTGATAGTACCTCGATTTCCTCCTAGGCGTATGATTGATGCACAAATGCACATGTGGGGGAAGTTATTGCCTAAGAGGGGCCAATCAGAGTGCACGTGTACTACGATTGGTAGGGAGATATATGATTTTTTGGCTGGAGAGGACAATCGTGTCCTCGACCTTGTACAATACCCATATGCAAGGATGGATTGGAGTGGATTTCCATACATCCTATTTACTACAGTCGAGCAAGCAAATGAGAGAGGTAATATTATCGTTATGTTTTAATAAATCTAGTTGCATATTTTTATGTCTTATTTAATGCAGATTTAATTTATTGTAACATTTTGTTTCGATTATCTTATTATTGTTATATAATGTTTTGTAGATATTGACACATATGTTAAGGATGAGCCTCCCCAACAAGATGAGAAAATGGAGGAGGCAGTGGAGCAACCTCTAGTACATAGACCCAACTTACCATGTAGGCCAGATTGGAGAGTCTGGAAAGAGGTGGAAGATGTCCTATGTGGTATGATGGTTAGGCGTGGAGTGGTACACATACCAGTTTGAGAGATAGTAAAGGTACCCGAGTTGTCTATGATATGGGAGACCTTGTCTCGTGACATGATGTCATTGATGTGTCATTATTTTGGTTCCCTCAACCTCATCGAGACATTGACGGTCTGGTGATGGACCAAATGGAGTGGAATCATGAGAAACATCCTCTCCACCACCTGGTCCTCCTCCTCCTCCTCCTCCTTCTCTTCCACTTGTGTCACTATCCGCTAATCCTTTTCCTTCTCCTCCACATGTGTCACCATCCACCGGTCCTCCTCCTCCTCCTCCACTTGTGTCACCATCCACCGATCCTTGCCCTTCTCCTCCACATGTGTCACCATCCATCGTTCCTTCTACTTCTAGACCACATGTATCACCTTCCATCGATCCTCCTCCTCCTCCTCCACTTTTGTCACCATCTATCGATCCTTTTCCTTCTCCTCCACTTATGCTACAATCCACCGATCCTCATCCTTTTCCGCCACATGTGTCACCATCCACCAATCATCCTCCTTCTCCACATGTGTCACAAGTTATTGATGTCGTAGACACTATGTTCACATCGGTGCTGGACAACTTGATCTCGGTTGAGAGACATACAAGAGTACAATTTCCTCATTGCTTTTTGACATAGGTACTCATAGATCCTCTACCTCTAGTAGCAGAGGCATTGATGCCTCTAGCTCTGGTGGTTGACCTAGCTAGTAATGGTACTATTTGACATGTATATTGAATGTTTTATATTTGACTTGAGATGTATATATGACATGTTTATTGATTTTGATGAGATGTATATTGATATGTATATCACTCACGTATATTATGTTTTTTCATATCATGTTGATGTTTTCGTCATTTGATTTATAAAATGTATTATGAGTATGTTAATGATTAATATTATAAATGATTTCTCAGTTTTTAAATTAAATTTGAGATGTATCACTCATTTAAATTCACAGTTGGCATATAATATTTAACTTTACTTTTATGAAATCATTCTATTTGGGTTGTGATTGTAAAAACTTATAACCAATAATGCCACATAATGTTTAAGTCTTCTTCAAGGTGATTTTTTTTATATCCAACAAGATACAATATGTTGATTAAACATGTTTAGCAAAAACAAATACATAACTATGGTGAGTGAAATGATTGTGATTTGAATAATTACGTCTTTTTCATATATTGTAATAATAACATTATGATATAATTATTCAGTAATAATAATAATAATTTTATTTTTAAAATTTATATTATTCAAAGATTACAAGTCAAAGTTACAATATAATTTTTTACTAAAATCACAATTATTATATTTTATTATTTTATAATTTTTCCAAAGATTTTATTAATTTATATTATTTTTATAATATATTAAATTTATTTGATAGGACTTGGATATGAGGGATGTGGCTAGGGTTTACCCTAGCCGTAGCCTGAAAAAATCCTTTGCCGTAGATTGTTGTAGCTTCGAGAGTCTTGTTTCAAGGTCGTCGATGATCACATTCCTGCCAGATCTTTGTCTACTAGTTGTTGTGCGTCTTATTGTTGTTCCCAATGGTGTTCCACTTTGGACAGGTGTGATGGTGTGGGGCACTACGGCTAGAAGAAAACCTAGTCATCCCTTTTTTTTTCCCCGTGCGTTGGGCCTTAATCCCTTCCGGGATCCTTCTCCTCTCATTCGTCCTTGGCGACTGCAGTTTGTTTTGCATCTCTCTCCATGTGGCTCTTTCTGTGTTGCTGCCAGTGGTGGGGTTTTTTGGGTAGAGCGACTGGAGCAATCCATGGTGTCTTGTGCCCTCTCTCTGTCTTGTTTGCGCCATGCAAAATAGTTTGATGTATGCTTAGACCGAGGTCCTTATGGAGGGTGTCGATGACTCTCTCTTCCTCATTTAAGATGGGAGGTTTTTCCAGAGATTTGAGGTCCATTCTAAGGGCGTGAATTGTTGATGCGAAGACACTTTGAGGTCCTTTTGAGGGCGTACAAATTTTTAGTTTCTCTTTTTCTAGTGTTTGTATGATGGGGTTTACTTTGGTGCCGTTGTTATCTAATTCTACTGATGTGAGAGCTTCATACCACTCTAAACTGGTCCTTCCGGCCTCTGGGATTATTTTCTCGGCGTGTTTTCATGGCGGGGTTACTTGTACTTCAATGGTCGTTTTCCGACTTATTTTGGGTTGTTCCAAACTTCTTTTATTATATATTTCTTTGTGGCTTATTAGCCAGCTTCAAGGCCCCTTCGAGATTTTATTTTCTGATCACTTTACCCATGGTTGGGTCATGCTTAAGGCACCTACAAAACGTAATTTGGTTCTCTATGGATGAATAGAATTGCATTTTTTTTTTCATGGAATATATATATATATATATATATATATATATATATATATAAATTTAAAATATTAAATATAAATAATAATAATAATTTTTTATCTATACACTTTCGATGAAATTGTTTCACAAATTTTTACTCTATTACTAACTTTATGAATCTTTTATTAAAACTATGTAAAAGTATTAGTTGAATATTATATTGAAAAGGTATGTTAAGTAGTGTATTTCGTTTGGGGTGGTAGGAGCGAGTGGGGTGTTATATGACCCCGGAGGAAACATCAAATTCACCTTCGCTTGAAGCATTGGGAAGGCCTCTAACAATCAAGTCGAAGCATACTCACTATTACAAGGTCTAAATATGGAAAATGCATAGGGCATCGTTGATCTCATTGTTGTAGGGGATTCATAAATGACAATCATGCACACAAGGATGAATAATCTCTCGAAAAATATACATCTATGCTCCATTTTCCTTAGAATCCAAAATTAAATACAAACCTTCCACACGATTGAATCCTTACATGCTCTTAGATCCAACAACTAGGAAGCAGATAAACACGCAAACCAGGCCACTAGAATGCAATCGAGTATCTTAACCGTCAATAGAATTCTATCCTCCTACCCGATTCGATGATGTTCTAGGTTCCTAAGGTTGATGAAAAAGGGGGCCTTTTGCCACACCTGGACCCCATTAATTTAATTCGACCTTCAAGAATTATCCACAAGGGATACTGACGTATGACACATGAGTCAAGGACAAAACCGCGTGCAATATCTGCGACTTCATGATGCTTCCATAAATCCCCCGGTAGGGCATTGTCTTATTCCTTTCTCCCACTCTTGCTTAAGGATGTATGTGGGATGGATGCGGGCATCATGGATTTTAATGTTGTTCGTGTCATCATGATTGAAAGTGGCGAGCATGTACAAAGGGTTATCCTTCCATTATAGCTCTCGCGTGTTGGGATTTCGATATTTGGAGGTGTTTCCTTATTCAACATGACACTCTCAGCTTAGAAGAGAACTCTTTGGGTAATCCTTCAAGAGTCTCATTCCAGTTATTTTGATCATCTTTGTGGATGTTGAGAATTATGGCGAAGGGTGGATTTGGGCATTGGGCCAAGCGAATCGATTTGATGGAGGAAGAATTAGCAAATATGTGCACCTCTGTGCATTCTCTCCAAATTCAATCTCATGGATTATCCTCTCAAGTTTTAACGATGATGGAAGAGTTGGTTCAGCAAAGGAAAGGCATTCACCACCTTCATGATGAGTGTTCGACGCTCAGGATGGAATTAGAGGAGTTGCGCCTCATGTCACCTCATAATTTGACACCACAAGAAGACACTGACAACTCTGGAAACTTTGAAGAAGCTTCATCTCCTGCCGCGACTCCTGCTCATTTGGATTTGAATGCTCTTGCACCAGATTCTGGGTAATGGCTTCTAGTCGTGGAATTTCTCCCAACTAGTATAAGTAATGATTTATTTTTGTATATGTATATATGGGATATATTACAAATTGTACATTGCCAGGATTTATTAAAGTGGCTCTCAATTTAAATTCACATCACTATAGTTGGTAGGATTAATAGCTTTCAAAAAGAACAATTTTGAATGCCCGTTAATGCAATTTTGGACAAGATGTAATTCTTTGGTGTTTTCATGTGTTATTTTATATTAATACAATTTCCCCCTTTTTCTATTAAAATAAAATAAAATAAAATAAAAAGTATTGTATTTTGTTGATTTTGTATTAAAATGTATGCAAATATTGGATTTGGTTAATGAATAAAAAACATAATTGGAATAATTACTCCTATGAAATGTTATTGTTTCATTTATTTTAATGATAAAATTATCATAATTGTTCATTAAATTTATAATAGTTATATTTAATAATTTTTATTATTTAAAAATTATAATTAATTAAATTAAAATTATTAAATATAAAAACAAAATCGTTGGTAATAATGAATTTCAATTTTTGTCTTCCATGGTAACAATTTATAACCAAACTTTCTATAGTTGGATTATGGTCAGGGAAAATTTTATAGGCTAAACTTCACAATTTGTCTTGTTTTCTTCTAAAAATAATTTGCTAATTTTTTATTTGTTTTTAATTATTCACCCAAATTCTACGGATAAAATTATTTTACTCTAAAAGTTGTTAATATTTTCTAAAAAGTACACAAACACTTAGAAATTGGAATACTTTTACAAGAATATCACTAAACATTTTATAATTAGTATTTTAAGAATTAGTAAATTTGTCAAGTTTCTATACTTTTAGATAAGTATGGATCCTTAAAAATTTCCTTAACTGTGACTAGGCTCTAGAAAAAGGCTCTTTTAGAATTTCCATTTCCTTCCCATATTGACATGTATTTCAAGGAGAATGTAAAAATAATGATTAATATAAGTTTATATGTTTAGAAAATTAAATGATGGAGTGGAGTAGGTGAAGGTCATGATAGTTGCATTGGTTAAGGTTGGGAATGCCATTGAAGTTTGTAATGCCAATACCAGAAGTGTGATTCTAGAACTCATAGATGCTGCAAGAAGTTATTTTGTTGGAATTGTCCTTACAAGTTCCATCAAAGTAAGTATATATTTATTTTGATTTTGATTTTTTTAAACAATAAAAAATTTATGGTTTGATTTTTTAATATCATCATTTAAAAAAAAAAATACACTTTAAAATAAATCTTTACTATTATATTATATGAATACGTCATCAACTTTGTAATATCTCAATTAATCCTTAGTACTTCAAAGGTTAACATAAACATATGTTAATACAATACAACATAAATTCATTATAATAAACAATAAATATGACAATAAAAATATATCAAAACCACATTTTATGCTTGTACTATTTAATGTATTTTCAATATGGTGGTTGTAAGTGGTTGTTAATTTTTCATATCCAACATTATAAAATGAAGAAAAAAAAACATAATTGGCCAATGATAGATACCCTTTATCATGCACCTTTTTTCCATTCGTTTGGAGTAGCTTCCCTTCCCTTTTATCCTCATCTCATTGGTCATCCCAAACCACTGCCCCTGATGTGTCATCAATTTGCTTGATGTACTCACTGGCATAATAGAACGACTCGTATACTATGTACCCCTTTGCCATAGAGCCCTATGGTGTTTTCCTTTGTTAAACAAACCCCTTCAATTTTTGCATGTACCTCTCTAAGAAGAACATCCCACAACATGAGAGCACCCCATCTAATTCAAACTTGTCAGGTAGGTGACTTAAAAGATGGACTTACAAGTCCATAAAACTTGAGGGCAATTCCTTCAAAAATATACAAACAATCTCAACTATCTCTCGACGCCATTGTGGAATGCTAACCATATGAATCTCCTTTGATGTGATCCAACATACAAATGTAGATAATTTTGATATGGCATGTCACAGACCCTGGGGGAAGTCATGGTTCACAAAACCATGCATGAGAAAAGGATAATGACACTACAAAATAGACACACACATCGTTATCTGCCATAAAACTATGAGTGCATAGTATATTTTTATCGACACTATAAAAGAAGAATCGTGTATTCGACATACATACCCTTAGAAGGTTCATATGGTCATGTGATTTCAACCCCGATAAATTCCCTTCTATAGTGAAGCAACGTTGTAGAATCGACCCATATAAAGAAGGTGCCTTCACACCCAATATAACATCCTTCACCATAGAAAGATCATCTTTCTTCAAAATCCATGGGACATCACCTTCTTTAAAAGACCAAGATGGAACAACCTCTCCTCTACTTTGTTTTCTTGC
>ML826748.1:9858-22848 GCA_009831015.1 Picea engelmannii
ATTATCACCAAAGTACTATGGCCCTTATAAGGTGTTGCAAAATATTGGTACTATGGCATACAAATTGGAGCTGCCTGTATCTTCACGAGTACACCCAGTTTTCCATGTTTCATGCTTAAAGAAGGTTATAGGCGACAAGATCCTAGTTCAAACTGTATTTCTAGAACTTGACGAGGAAGGAAAAATCATATTGGAGCCTAAAGCCATCACTGACATGAGAATTCGCCAGCTGAGGAATAGATCCATCTCGAGTATCTCATTAAATGGAGGAAACTATCGGCTAAAGATTCCACTTGGGAAGATAAGTCTTTTATATAGAAGCATCCAGAGTTACTCAAGCATTGCGGACAACACTTGTCTCAAGGGGAGGGGCATGTTAAGCCTTAATATTTTCTCATTACCCCTTAATTGAGGAATTTTATATTAGTAATGTTATTTTATTTATTTCAGCTTTAGGCCATTATTTGTAATTATACCTCCTAGTCTCCTATATATACCAAGGAGACGTTTTCATTTTGAATCATCTTTTACTTTAACATTTAAGTGGGGTAAAAGGAGGTTGCCTCCTTGAAGAGGCTTATTATCTGAAACTATCTCTTTTTCAAGGCATTGAGTACTTTTTCTTAGGTTTTTCTATGCTATGTTGATGTTTGGTTCTTAACACTTAACATACCAGATCTAAGCAAACTCACCAATGATCCTATATTTCATGACCCCACATGGCCTGCAATTCCCACCAAACTACCTTCAGACATCCCCAAGTTTGAAGGAAAGGTAGGAGATGACCCTGCCAACAATGTCATGACTTTCCACCTATGGTGCTCTTCCAACAGCATTATGGATGATTCCATTAGACAACGATTATTTCAACGCACACTCACTGGCCCATCAACCAAATGGCATGTAGATGAAAAATCAGGGTCCCATGCAACTTTTGAGTCCTTGGCCAGATCATTTTTGACCTTCTTTCAATTACCAATCCTTGATGACAATGGTCTGGAACTACTCTCTAATTTCAAACAAACCTCAGCCACACATATCGTTGATCACATTCACGAGTGGCATAGGTGACGTAGTTTGTGAAAACTAGAAACCACCAAACAATAGTGTCTTGACTAGTTTCTTAGATCACTTGTCTCTCTCCTCAGTAAGGATGTAGCGTCCACCTTCCCTCAATTAGAATAAGAAGCCATCAGTAAGGCTCAACAATACAAACTCATCTATTCACAGTCAGGGTTCTTATACACTATACTCTCTGATCTCTCAAAAACTATGTCGTTTGGCCAAGACAAACCTAGGATGTCTCACTCAGTAGACGGACTGATTGGTAATACCACTCACCATGTTCCACAACCCCAACAACCACCAATGTATATAACACCTCAATATCCGTCGGCATATGGGGGTACCTCTTATTACCCCCCACCCCCTTATCAACAACCATACCATGTTTCTATGCCTCTACACATCAGTGGGCCACCATCGGCACCCCCCATACAACCACCTATTCAAACAAGTTCTAGTACCCCCTCTACCTCAGCTTATAGTACTAGCGAAAATGCCACACCTTCCTATGTACCTTACGGATCGTTACCCCCATAGAATTCGTACTTTCCATTTCCTGGTCCCCCAAAACCCATCGCTCCCCCACATCCTCATGTTGGGGTGAATTTTGTTCAACCCTCTCCCGTTCAGCAATATCAAAATTTCGAACAGTTGAATACAGCAAATCTGACCCACCCGTCGAATAATTCCAAAAAGAAAGGAATAAATAAGAACAATAACAACCCAGGCCAAGGTGGGAATCAACCCCAACAAAACCAACCGGCTGGGGGCAACCAGAACCAAGGGAATCAAAACCCCCAGGGGGGAAATAACAACAGGTGTCAAGGGAGAAATAACAATACTATAAAAATCAATTTCCCTTGTGCCCTTTGCGGTGAGTTCGGTCATTATACTCATCATTTCCCCCAAATAACTGATTTTAAATGGTTGAAAGACTCAGGCAGTTTAACACATCCTCCAACACCTCCTTCCCCTCAGTAGGCCCCACAATAATATGTAAAACAACCCCCCCAATCATGTTGTAGAATCCCATTCCACACCAAGGTGTGATAAACACCCAACAGGACACGCAGCCTCCCCCACCTCAGGTGGGACAGTACCTCAATCCAAACAATCTAGCAGATCACACGATCCTCCTCACCAGTGAGGAACAAATCCTTCTGCAAACATGTAATCGCCAGTACCATGCACTTGCTGAGTCCCCTCCCATTCCTTCAAAAAAAATCCCACACCAACGAGACCCCTGTTGGTGATCCCTCGCCCTAACACAGAACCACCTCTTTGCATCCCTCGCATCCCATCGCGCAGGAATGTCCACAACCCACAGGCTAGTGCAGCTCATAATTATAGTTTGGTTGATGACTTAGCACAATCCTCAGCTACCATGTCAGACTTAGAAGTCCTTCATACTTGTCCCACTCAGCGGAAATCATTACTTTCCTCCTTGGGGGCAGTCGACCCCGCGGATACTTGACTCATTACATTTGATCTCAACAGCGAAGAACCTCGCCTTCCCACTTTGATCGCTTTCCAAATCCCAGGGAAAATACAGAACATTACAGTTCATCGGTGTATCATCGATGAAGGTGCATCTACATGCATTATGTCCAAATCTATATGGTAGAAACATGGTTCCCCCGAACTCATACCCTCTTCCATTACCTTACGAGCTTATGACGGATGACCATCATCTCTTGAAGGGATCTTCCAAAATGTCCCTGTAGAACTCAGGGGCAAGACTATTCTCATCGACATTGAAATTATCGATGCCCCACTCGATTATAATATCTTGTTCGATCATAGATACATGTACGCTATGAAGGCAGTTGCCTCTTTCGTCTTTCGAACAATGATCTTCCCCCACAATGGGAAGATCGTTACCATTGACCAAATCTCACATTACGAGCCTAACCCATCTGCCAACATCGATAACATTCTCCCTCTCATCCACATGAGTCATGACGCATACCCACCATCGAAATGGGTCCCGAAATTTTCAAGGATCCATCATTGTTAGGAACTTACCATGGAGCACCACCACTCCTTCATCCGTCCAATCAAGTATGCGCCATATCATCTAAGGAACTCGTAGAGCCCCCCCCTCACGAGCCTCCTGCAAACTCATCGACCCCACCAGTCCACGATTTCACCTCTCCCCAAGGCCATATCCCAATTTGGGAGACAGTTCCCCAAGCCATTACTGAAATCCCCTTCTTTTACCCTCCACTTGGCGTATAAGATTTCCAAGTCGCCACAACACTTACCCTCCCTAATATGGTGTTCACAATTGCAGTTTGGTATTTACATCCACCAGAGATGATCCCTCGACCATCCCACCCCCCCAAAATGGAAGGAATCCCAATGATGATTCCCATACTCACTCCCACCATACCCTCTTCACCCCCACTCACTACTCTCCCCGCTACAGCTGGGGGCAAAAGAAAGAAGAAAGAGATCATAGTTCCACTTCCCCCATGTGTCCAACCCCCTTGCACACTATGTGAGAAAGATGGACACCAAACCAACAACAGTCCATCTCTACCGGAGTTACAGAACTTGATTCCACTCAATCAAACTCCATCAACACTTGCCACCATAGCAAGTATTGTTGTTACCTCCTCTCACTCAAGTAGTAAAGGGTTGCGAACCAAATTCGCCTACACTATATGTTCATAATATGGCCATTATACACATCGTTTCCCAGCACTACCACGCTTTCAGCAGACATTAGCCGCAGTACGCCAAACCTTCCAAAGCGAACCCAATCCAGCTACGTCATCCCTACCAAAAATCACTGACATCCATTATGTCACAACTTCAGTCAATGAACGTATGAGATGCCCTTACTCTCTATGTGAATCCTTAGATAATTTTACATACCAGTGTCCTATGATCATTGAATGCAGGCAATGCCAATTGACCCTACTTCAACGACCCACAGAATTGATGGTTGACCTTACCTCGTCACTAGAGATTCTTCATCTCATTTCTCCTGAACCTAAGGCCCTCCCAATGCCTCTATAGTTCTTGGATGACTTATCCAAGGATTCACCCTCAAATCCCCCCAATTCTCCCGCTCATTTCCCTATGGAAATTTTACATCCAACTGCCACGGGTACTCCTCAGTATTTCGATATTTGGTTTATGTTGAGCGAACCATCGCAATTCCATTGTGACGTTCCCCCTGCTTCTTCATCACCAGGGGGAATCCACATGAAAATAGTCACTGATATCACTCTTCATGACCCCTTGGATTCCCACCAATTCCAGTGTGACGAGGAAATACTCGAAGAGTTAAACACCCCCAACTACCCATGGTATGCACTACACCACTGAGCGCTCTTCTTTCCATAGGAAGCCTCCATGCCTCCTAACCAACACCCCATATACGTGGTCGAAACCAAGGATTTTATCCCATCAGGGCATATCGACTGGTTCAACAACCCCATTCCTGCCCCTGATGCTTTTGAAGAAGGCAACATGGCCAACATTTCCCCGACCATCAAAATCAACATTTCCATCAAATATGGCATCGTCGAGGAAATCACTATTGGAGTCGCTTGCACTCTTCAAGAAATCACCGCCTATAAATCCCTCTTCCAGGAATATCGAGATATTTTTGCCTGGTCACACATAGAAATGCATGGCCTTGATCCCTCTATCGTCGAATATCACATCGACACCTGGCCCGACATTACACCCGTTCGTCAAAAATAGCGACCACTACACCCATCCAAAGCAGCGGCCATCAAAGCCAAGATTGACAAATTAAGCACGGCTAGGTTCATCTACCCCATCACCTATACCTCATGGGTTTCCAAACCTATACCTGTTAATAAAAAATAGGGTACTATCCGCGTCTACACGGACTTTTGCGATCTCAATCATGCATGTCCCAAAGACAACTTTTGAACGCCTTTCATCGATCAAATTATCGATGAATGTGTAGGCCAAGAGGCTATATCCTTCCTGGATGGTTTCTCTAGTTATAATCAAATCCAAATTCACCCAGCCGATCAGTACAAAACCGCATTCACTACCCCTTGGGGTACTTTTGCATATCGTGTCATGCCTTTTGGCTTAAAGAATTATGGCACAAATTTCCAACATGCTATGACATACATTTTTCACGATCTGGCTCATATCATCCTCGCATACTTGGACGACCTCATAGCTCGATCCAAGAAACGCACCCAACATCTTGATGATTTACAGATCATCTTCCAATGGTGTCATCAATACAACATCCACTTGAATCCCCTCAAGTGCGTATTCTGCATCAATGTGGGGCACCTCCTCAGATTCATCATTTCCCAAAGCAATATTACCGTGGACCCCCTCAAATTCCAAGCTATCACCGAAACTCCACCTCCCTGGAATTTACGTCAACTCCAAAGCCTACAAGGCAAGGCTAACTTTCTATGGTGATTTTTCCCAGACTACGCCACTCGCACACATGGTTTCCTTCGCTTACTACATCATGACATCCTATTTTACTGGGATGAACATGCCCAACAGTCATTTGACGATCTTAAAATGGAACTCTCCAATGCCCCTTTAATTAGTGCAACTGACTACAATCGCGACTATATCCTCTACATATCAGCATCGGTTGTTTCAGTAGCAGGAGTTCTCATTCAGATAGGTGATGACGATCGTGAGCATGTCATTTATTACGTTAGTAAAAACCTCTCAGGGCCACCCTTGAAGTATAAACATGAAGAGAAACTAGCCCTTGCAGTTGTCCTCGCAATCCAGAAACTATGTCACTACATTCTGCTTCTCACAACTAAGGTTGTAGCAGATTCCAACCCTATGCAATACTTGCTTAGTCGTCGGCAAATTAACGGAAAATTTTCCCGATGGATCGTTATCCTTTAGGAGTACGATCTTGAATTCTCAACACCCAAGAGCAAGAAATCCCTCGTCCTTTTCGAACTTGTCATGGCCCTCCCCTTTGACACAACCAATGCCCCCATCAATACCAACTTTCCTGACGAACACCTCTTTTAAATCACTTTGGATGATCCTTGGTACAGTGACCTCCCCATCTACCTCCGAACTCAAAAGTTTGGTAACCACCTTTCACGAGATGATCGTCATCGTATTTGCCACCATGCCCCCTACTACCTCCTCATCAGAGACATCTTATACTGGCGAGGGTTCGACACCATTCTTCATCGATGCCTGACCATTGACGAGGCCGATAGAGTCTTGAACGACTGCCATAGCGGCGCATGTGGGGGCCATATTTCGGGAATATCCACTGCTCGAAAGATCATCCGAGTAGGTTAATTTTGGCCTACCTTGTTTCACAATTGCATTCATGCCATGAATGATGCGAGAAGTGTCAGCTTTACACCAACAAAGCCTGAGCACCACCTTCTCTTCTTCATCCAGTCATCACTGCTGGCCCTTTTTGTAAATGAGGCACCGGTTTCATGACTTGTAATCCCCCCTCCAACAACGGACACAAATACATTGTTGTCACAGTCAATTACTTCACAAAATGGGTGGAAGCTATGCCCACCTTCAACAATATCTCTGACACCCTAGCATGTTTTTCTTTAACCACATCATATCCCACTTTGGAGTACCACTCCAACTAGTTTTTGATCATGGGAAACACTTTGAGAATGATATTTTCATCGAACTCTCATCTCAGTTAGGATTCTCCCACGCGTTTGCTTCACCATATTACCCTCAGTCTAATAGACAAGTCAAAGCAGTCAACAAGGTCCTCAAGACCATGTTACAGTGCATGGTTAACAAACATAAGACCAATTGGTATCATATGTTATTTTCCGTGCTATGGGCTTACCGTACAGCTGTGAAAACAACCATTGGTTTCACACCATTTCATCTAGTCCATTAGGTTGAGGCCACTCTACCCATCGAGTGTGAAATTCCCACCTTACACACCGCAATTGAGCTATTACCCAACACTGCTCCAATGGAGCAGCGCTTGCTAAACTTAGAGTCCTTGGATGAAGATCGTCGATCTTCATTACAAAACAATGAGGCAGCTAAAAAATGATCAAAGGCCACCTTTGATCGACATGTCAACCTTCGCTCATTTCACGAAGGTGACCTCGTCCTTTCTTATGATATCTCTCAAGATACCTTTGGTCATGGCAAATTCGAGTCACTATAGAAGCAAGTACAAATGAGGTGGCAATGTGGGCCCTACAGCTATATATAAGCCTTTTCGCCCAACTTCCATTCACCATTTCGGGAGCTCCAGGTGTCCATTCTTCGATCCATCTTCAACCACAATATTAGCATCTCGTCATCTACATCACAACAATCCTCAGGCCTCTTTTCATCCTGAGCTCCTGGGGTGCCATTTTTTCATACCCTGACCAGGTACGCATGCGCATATTCAAAATTATCAAATAAATGTTCATATGTTCGATTCTCTTCAGATATTTTTCACATCGGGTATTTGGTTTTCATGTGTGTAGGTACTTGGTCATCATACATCAACACAACCCCTTCAGGTATATACTCAACACTGGCATGTAGTCATTCCCTCTGAATCTCACTTGCATCTCCAGTCACATCTTCTGACATTTTCCTCTAGGATCCCCATCTCCAGCTCTGCAGTACCAATACCTCCATTTGCATCTTCAATATTGTCACCTGGTAGCACTCTTACCCACATGAGTTGTCCCATTCATAGCACCCTTTTGTGCCTTTGAAACTCATGTTGTTTTTTCAAAACCCTTTAGGGATGGGAGTCCTGATAGTTTTCCATCATGTCACAAATCAGCCACATACTCCTTCTCCTCATTTTGCTAGCTTTCCCACCAGACTCCCATCTTACCTCTTCAAGGTTCTATTTTTTACTACACCTCCGCAGTATCATGAACCCTCCATTTCATCCGCAATCCATTTTCCCCTTTGCAAATTTCCCTTCATTTCACCTACCTCATACAGAAACCCACCCATGGGGCCCCCACCCTCCACCAGTTCTCCAAGCAAATTGTGCGCTACCCGAGCCAACCATGTTACATTGGGGCACCCGTTTCTGTATTTGTACACTTATCCCAAATTATTCTTTATTTATTGTACAAACACCTTTGTTTCCAACATTTACATTACCTTTTTTTCGTCACCCTTGGTGACCTTCTTCCCTTTTTTGGCAAACGCAACCCATGTCGCCCTTGGTTATGGCACTCTTTATCATCTACCCTTGACGGCATTGTCCATATCCTTCGAGTATCCCATAGGCCACTTACCTATGCCCTCTGAGTTTGTTCACTTTGTCCCACCTCTGGCACAATTTATTCCCTGTCTTGTTGTCCCCCTGACACTCGACCTCGTTGAACAGTTGCGGCCACTTTTTACCTCACATATACCCCCAACCAAGGGAAGTCTTGAGTCTTCCTACATCTTGACTTCATCCATGTACCTCTTCCAAATTCCTAAACTCACCTAGTAGATTTCACGAAGCCCCTTGCTTCTAGGAGTCGCGTCCTCCTTTTGTTGACATCGGCACAGTTTTCCAGAAGGGCGACAGTATCTTGACTCTCATTACCTTACCAATGAGAGCTCTCGGACAGCACAGGGAGAACAACAATTGCTCCCTGCTATCGTTGACCTCCATAACATTCGACGTCAAAACTTTCCCATGTTACAGTGGGTCTTACTTTGTGACTATTGCAGTTATTTCTTATATTCGCCGAAGACCTATGAACTTGGCTAGGCTATCAATGCCTACATAATCCATGATACTTCTTACAAATCTCACTGCCTACTGTTCAGAGTATGTTCCTCTGTAGAATTATCTTCTGCCTTTATCACGACTGCCCCTGAGGGCATTGCAGTTGTCTACATCAACACTTCATTCCTCTTTTGAGTTACATGACACGAGCATGGGGTATGCCTGCCTCGTTTGTACACAGTTTATTTTTACACACCTTATGGAAGGTCGGGTTCTATAGGTTCCCTTCTCCCTCCAACTAGTAACTCTTGACAAACCCACTATCGCTCTCTCTTAAAATAGCACTCTCAGTAGAAGAAACATTGATGTATTTCGGCTATACGTATTCTTCTAACCTCATCCATCAGGGGGCATCTATTATCACTGAAATTTTGTCCGCAAATGGTTACAAGAATTCAGCATCGTCAAACAGTTATGAGGTCACCCATGGACCCGAATTAACACAAAATCATTTCCAAAGGGTCAAAAACTATACAACTAGTGAAAAAATTAAAGGGCGTTATGAAGACACAGGGCACGCACGCACATGCACAAAACAGAAACACAAAAATCATACACATGCGCATGATGTGTGACTATTGTCGCAAAAAGTCATCCACCTAAGAAACGATGCATTTATGAGAGTGGTCGCCCTCCCACCCACTCTTGGTTCAGCTTCCAAGTTGATTTGACACTCAAATATGGACTGGATTCGACTAGGTGGCTGGTCAAAGACCTAGAAATGTCCTAATTAGCCTCTTTACACACTACAAACTAGTTGGACAAAACCTCAAAGGAATGTTATAAAAAGGCCATGGATACACTTCATTTTTCAAGGAATTCATAGCAAAGTTATGATGTCATTATTCTCTTGAGGAATCTTCTATCCTTACCAAGAGTATACTTGCATCATTGCATTGGGCAATCCATCTCACCCCTTGAGTGGATTAGCAAAGAATTAGTTCACCATTTTCATTTTCATTTTCAAAGTTGTAAGAAGAGCTTATTTGTGGGGGTCCAAGAGCCCTCCCTTGGAGGAAGAAGGGACTCATAGTCCTCTTTCTTCTAGGTGTTTTCTTTCACTAATATCATCCTTATCATTGGTGACATGGGTCTAATTGTTTCTTTTGTCCTTATGTCCCTATGCTCATTAATTTAGTGGTTGTTTTATTTCTTAGTTTAATTCTTAGTTGTTCTTTTGTATTTCTTTCTCTAACCCTTTTCCTTACAGCTGTCCTGCTTAGCAAACCCAACTAAGATTGCAAGCACCTCTATTTTTCTCACTAAGGTGACGAAAGAGGCACAAAATATTTCAAGGCCTATATATATATATTATCATAAAATAATAATAGGTGGAGTCCTGTTATAACCCTAATTTGCACCAAACATGCTTACCTGGCATCAGGCCATCTCAGATTCCTTCTTTTCCAAAACACTGTTGAACAACTCTTCTTAAAGACCTTTTATATAAAGACCCATGTGCCCTGCTCCATTACTGCACGCATGTACACGTTAGCTGACCCAAGACAGCCCACGTGTACCTACAAAAGCACGGAAAAAGGAAAGTTGTTGATGGAATACACAGCTTTGGGTAAGTTAACTAAACCTTTCGGCCATGCATGGTTGGTCACTCGACCAAATACCTAGCTTCTTATAGCATATAAAAGAAGGGTTATGGGTCCCATTTGAAAGGAGGAGAATCATAGTAAAAAAACTATACCTGATTGAGCATTCCCTTTGTCCCAACCTTTAGCCATCCTTGTGAAAAGAGAAGTATAGAGAAAAGCAGTTGGAAGACAGTGGAAGAAGAGCCCAAGACTAGGATCAAGGAGCAATAGTCGACTTTATCATTGTAAGGTATCATTGTAAAGTTAATAAAAGAGTTGCTTTTCCCATCTCGCCATATGAGATTGTCATTATTGGAATATTGATTGTATGATTGATTAAATCTCTAACCCGTTAGTTCATAGATCAAATTCATGTGAAGTTCTTTGTTTGTCTTTAGTGAATGCAGGTCAGCGTTGGGAGGAGAGTTGTAGTCAAAGAATGACCAAGCGCGAAAAGGGATCAACATCAAACACAAAGAATAAGGTACGTCAACTTAATCTCTTGAGCCTTGTATTTACATATGAGTAACAGGGGTCTAGGCATGGGATGATGGTAAAAAGTAAGAATCTTTAGGTAATTTATACATGCATGATAAAACCCTTAGTGCTAGTCCGTAGGAAGGATTTCCCACCCACAACAGAATTGGTGACCATACTGGGGATCTCTAGGGTTTCTAGGAATATTTTTTCTTGGGTATTTTTAAAAACTGGTTTCATTCCTTGTTTTTAAAGTTTCTACAAAAGTCTGAGCTAACAGAGATTCTGGTCTTCCATACCATTTATCTTTGTTTCTTTGTTTGATTGCATTTTTTTACGAGACCCACAGAGGTACACATGACCTGTATAAGGTATGCACGTGTGTACCCACGCCCTACCTTCACACAGCCTGCATGTACACGCTAGCTGAGGAAGTGTCAGTCGCATGTATGATTTCAAAAAATTTCTTTTAGGGAGGCAGACATACTCTCCCCTATCAAAAGTGATCCTTCTCAAGGGTTTTCTGGAACTTATTTTAGTCTTTGTTTTTTGCAGTTTGTAGTTTAGGTTTCACCTCAGATTGGTTTTGTTCTATGAAATTTTCCTTGAATTGTTTTTTTTTTGTCAAAGTTTTTGAGTCTTCAAGAGATTCTGGTTCTCAATACCAGTAGTCTCTGCCAGTGTTTGATTGCTTGTATTTTCATTTTTTTGAGGATTTGCAGAGGTACACATGGCCTGCATAAGGCCTGCATGCGTGTACATGTGCTTTGAACTTACACATCTCGCGTGCACACGCTGGTTGTTGAATTGTCAGCAACGTGCTTGTTGAGAAAATTTTTGTTTAAGGAGAGGCAGTCATCCTCTTCCTTATCAAGAGTTATACCTCTTAGGGATTTCCTTGATTTAATATTGGTCTTTGTCATAGTAGTCAGCAACTTAGGTCTGATTACAACATAGCTTGCTTTTTCATTAAAAGATTTCTTTTGTTTCTTAGCTTTTTTAACTTATTTTTAGCTTAAAATTTTAAGAAAAATGAGTTGCATTTTGAAAAAAAATTCCCCCTCATGGACGGGGGGGGCCATGAATTGTGCATTCATCAGTTTCTTTTAGAATCTTTTGTTATTTCTGTTTTGATTAGAAGAAAATATAAAAAAAAAAAAAATAGTTTGTTAGATCTCTTTCTTTCTTGGAATTTTCTTTGCATTGTTATTTGAAAAAGAAAAGAAATTAGCATAGTGTTGTGTTTTCTTCTCATCTTAAAAGCATTTCAAAACAAAATAAAAAATAAAAAAATAAGAAATATAATCATTCTTTGCCAGTGTTCATGTAAGTTTCATCATTTTTTCACAAGATTCTTAACACCATCAGTTGCACTACCGTACCCTTTTGAGTAAATCAAGATAGTAAAAAGAACGCTAATTAAAATCAACTAGACTTTATGTTTTATAGGGTTCATCAACTAGTCTAGGCTAGAGCCTTGATTTAGGTTGGAGAGGAAACTCTTCATGGCTGCAAAACATACATAAGAGTCTGTGATAGGGAGTGTCAAAGTCCAGTATCGTGAAATTTATCTGGGACCCCCCTCTAACACAGGGGCTAAACACGAGGTCGCATGCAGAAAGGTAATGGAGATAACCCCTCCAAAGTTAGACCAATCGTAGTGGAGAACACGTATAGAGGGCTTGTCTTGGGATTTCATCGATTGCATTTTCCACGGAGCTTCATGGGTCTCAAATCCATTCAAGGTCCTCATTTGTCTTCTGGACCACTTGCCTTCGATACCCTTGACAAGTTTCAGGCTTGATACCCTGCTCATTGTGGTCTACCTGACTTTCGATTGTACCCGCCTGGTGACTGTTCGCGCACTGGCAACCTAGTTGCCTATATTTTTTAGAGACATACATAGGTGACTACGGGGGTATACCATGGTACCTAGGACAAACATTGGGCCACTCTTTGCAAAGTATGCCCGGAGGGTGCTTCCATGTTCAAATTGCACTTGCACCGGTAAGTTTCTCTAGTGTTGGTTGTTGTAACTCTTCTTCCAACTAGTTAGTCGTTTGCTTGATTTGCCTTTAGGAAATTTTAGTGTGTGCTCTGTGCTCCCTAGTTTTCCATAGTGAGTTAGTCATTCAT
>ML826748.1:38742-50229 GCA_009831015.1 Picea engelmannii
GTTCACTCCTTTCTGCACTTCCTATTTTAACAATCCTTGAACCCTACCTTCCTTGAAGATGTTTTTTGAAGGTTAGTTACATTCTGGAATGGCCATGCCACTATCGACAACAGATATTGTGTATCAAGCTATTCTTGACTCTTTCGCCGATCCAAATCCTGTTACTTTGCAGGCGAATGAGGAGGATCGTGTTTTGGATCCCGTGTGGGCCACTTCATCGTCTTGTTCACATGATTTCCTTGATGATATTTTTCCTTCAAACAAATATATCATTGAGGCTATGAATGGTTCCAAAAAACCTTGGGATGATATGCATCATCGCTCTTATTTCCTCCCAGAGCTTCCCATAATCAAGCAAGATGATTTTAGATCTAGTTTGAGAGAGATAGTCGGTCACGTCGTAGTTTCACTTGACACGCATGAAATTTATGTCAAAGGAAACATGGATATTATCTCCCCTACTGTCAAGATCGATATCTCTTGTACCCCTTCCAACATGTTATGACCTTTGCATTTCATGATCTCAAGCATATAGTCAAAGCTTATCTGGACGATCTTGTTGCTCACTCCTGTAAGAGAGTGGATGACCCTAAACAACTTCAACTAGTCTTTGAAAGATGTCACCATTATCACATCTGGTTGAACCCTCATAAATGCATATTTGCATTAGGTCAAGTCGTCTTCTAGGATTTTTAGTCTCTGAGACTAGGATCATGGTAGATCTATTAAAGGTTGAGGCAATACTTTGATTACCTCCCCCACGTATTATTCGCCAACTTCAAGGTTTACAAAGGAAATCTAACTTTTTACGATGGTTTATAGTGAACTATGCCAATATTACTAAGGGTTTCATGTGTCTCTTAAAGAAGTACACTCCTTTTATCTGGGATTAGGAACCTAGGAATCCTTCGATGCTTTGAAGAATGCCTTGGTATCGACGCCTTTACTGAAGTCTCCAAACTATAGTAGAGGTTTATTTCTTTATTTCTTCACGTTCGAAGAGATGATTGGTATGGTGTTGGTTCAAGAGGATGATGAGATCTATGAGCATGTAATTTACTATCTTAGTCGAAACTTAGTCGTCCCCGAACTCAAATATTCTCATGTTGAAAAGCTAGCTTTGGTTTTCATTCACACAGTCCAATGATTGCGACATTATATATTCCTCTGCAAAACTACTGTGGTTTTCAATGTCAATACATTTCAATACATCCTTACGAGGCGTATCATAGGGGGAAAGTACAATAAATGGATTGTAATTCTACAAGAGTTCGATCTTAATTTCGCTTCTATGAAGTCCAAAAAATCACTAGTTTTTCCAGAGTTAATATCTGACTTCCCTCAATTAAATGAGGATGTTATTCATATTGATTCATTTGTGGATAAACACATTTTACGTGTCTCGTCGTCAAACCCCTAGTATGGATATATTGTTCTCTATCTTCAAACTTTGAAGTTCCCTCGGCATCTCTCGCAAGATGACTGGTGACGTATACGATTCCAAGCTAAGAACTACCTTATCATCAACGACACTCTGTATCATCGAGGAGTAGACAATATATTGCGTCATTTTTTAACTCACGAAGAAGTTGAGTCTGTTCTAAACGACTGTCACAGTGAGACTTGTGGTGGTCATCTATCTGGGCTTGCGACAGCCCAAAAAATTTTGTGAGCTGATTATTTTTGGCCATCTATATTTAAAGATTGCGTCAAAGTGGTTAATAAGTGTAACCCCTACCAGGTGTTCACTCGAAAAATGTGCTCGCATCCAGCTCCTCTCCATCCAGTCATTACCGTCATCCCCTTCACCAAGTGGGGGGTGGACTTTGTGGATTGCAACCCAACTTTGGCTCGAGGGAATCAACACATTATCGTGGCCATAGAATACTTTACTAAGTGGGTCAAGGCCATACCTATAGTTAAATTTTATGGGAATACTATTTCCTTCTTCATATTCAATCAAATTATAGCTAGGTTCAGAATCCTGAGTGAGATTGTCATTAATCATGGCAGTCATTTTCAGAATGAAATGATGGAAGAACTAGCATCTAAACTGGGGTTTAAGCATGATCATTCTTCCCCTTACTACCCCTAGGAAAATTGACAAGTAGAGGTCGTGAACAAGTCTCTCAAGACCATTTTGCATAAAATTGTCAGCTAGAAAAAATCTAGCTGGCATATCATGCTTTATCCATCACTTTGGTTATACTGAACCTCGATCCCACTAGTTTTTCTCCTTTTCAATTAGTACATGGTGTGGAGTCAATCTTACATATTGAGTGTGAGATCCCTTCTCTTATATTGACAGTTGAGCTCCTACCTGACACTTCCGATCTCGAACAATGCCTCGTACACATAGAGAGTTTGGATGAGCAGCGTTGAGACGCCTCTATGGCTATCAAAGCTAATAAAAGACGTGTTAGGTTCCAATATGATAAGTCTGTTTGTCCTCAGTTGTACGCTAAGGGTAACTTGGTCCTTCTATATGATCAAACCAAAGAACCACTGGGAGCAGGCAAGTTCAAACCCATGTGGCATGGTCCCTATATCATGCGATGTGTCTTAGAAAAAGGAGCCTATGAATTAGAATACTGTGAAGTGAACATGTTGGTTGAGCCCAAGAATGGGCTCTATTTGAAAAGATATTATGCTTGAGCCCCAAGATTGTGTGTAACTCTATGTATACTAATGTAATTTAGTGTATATATATTTTCCCTTTATTTTTATCTTCAGCTTGCTTATCAATTTTTCCCTTGGTTAGCAGATGTCAACGGAGTCTTCCATCTACTTAGGATTCACAAACGGGGCCAGTCGTCATACATGAAACTTGGCTTCCACCTCTTGGGTTGTTTACTCACCTGAGGGTCTACTGGTGTCTTCAGGTGGCGTATGTCTAAGGCCATCCACGAATAAGGTGTTCGAATATAGAGACATTATAGAACTTTTGCACGATTCCATTTCACATTTTATTCGCTCGTTAGAAGTTTGCTTTCACTCCTAGTTAGTAGTATGTCAGTTGAATGACAGTTACCGTGTGCATGACCCTAATCTACTCCAACGATTCCTACAGGTACGACTTTTGGAAGTCTCCATACTATAGTAGAGATTTATTTCTTTATTTCGTCACGTTTGAAGAGACGATTGGTATGGTGTTGGTTCAAGAGGATGATGAGATCTATGAGCATGTCATTTACTATCTCATCATTTACTATGATGAGATCTATTCAATATATGTCAATGGAGTCTTCTGTCTACTTAGGATTCACAAACGGGGCCAGTCGTCATACATGAAACTTGGCTTCCATCTCTTGGGTTGTTTACTCACCCAAGGGTCTACTAGTGTCTTCAGGTGGCATATGTCTAGGGCCATCCATGAATAAGGTGTTCGAATATAGCATCGTTATAGAACTTTTGCATGATTCCATTTCACATTTTATTCGCTCGTTAGAAGTTTGCTTCCACTCCTAGTTAGTAGTATGTCAGTTGAACGACAGTTACCATGTGCATGACCCTAATCTAATCTAACGATTCCTATGGGTATGACTTTTGGAATGATAGTTTGATTTTATTACCTATTATCACATACTTAGAAGTTCTAACTATGCATCTGATGCATATGCTAATTTTTTTTTAGATTGGAATTTGTCACATAACTAAAGCAAAGAAACCATTTTCATTAATGGATGGAGTTGGTTTTTGTAGTTTTATCCAGGGATTCTTGCGGTTTTCAGCGCCATGTCACCCATTCATAACTTTGGATAGGTATTTTCATTGCACAACATATAGGATAGGTATCCAATCCATCGTGCACACTTGCATCATCCTATGACTGTCACTCATATGCATTAGGTATGAACCCATTTTATAGCGACACAGAACCTTCTATCTACAACTAGAAGTGTCGTTATTGAATGGTAGATACTTACCAAACATGGGTACCCTAGTTAGATCCCCTGCTTCATTCAGTGCCCATGCAGAGATTTTTGTTCGTAGGACCGGGAGTCCCTTATAGATAACATGTGACTTTATGATAAATCTCATTTCTTACTCATAAAAATGTTCACCTATAATTAGAGGACTCCAAATGAGTCTAATTTAATCTCTTTTCCGACTCATTTCAAAAAGTGAAAAAACTATCGATTGAGCTTGTATCTTTCACACTAGTAAATTGGATTTGAAAGGATGTCTATTTGGTGCAAGTTTATCCCTTTTTCAAACCAAGTAAACTAAGATTACGAAAAATGACATTTTTTGGCGTTAAGTTGTAATTGCATCTCATTCTCTTGCTTGCAATATTGAGCCTATTTTTGGTTCTCTCTTTTTCTTTATAATCATCTCACCTCAGCAGTTTGCATCATCATCGGAGAAGATCTTTGTTTATATCCTTTGTATCTTGACACCCCATACCCAGGAGGAAACATTCCCTCAAGTCTTCATCTCCCACATGCACCTCCTTGCATTGAGCATAGGTATGTTCCACTGCTGGAACTATTTTTCTTACTTGAGACACTCATTTCCTCCTCTGTATCATAGCATTCATTTGACTATGAAAAAACAAAAAAATACAGGTGAGAAGGGAATATTATCGTATATTGGCAACAGTCGTGTCGCCTTTGAACAAAGCACAAAATTTTTTAGTCTACTTGTCATCAAAATTTTGGGTTTAGCATGACCTTAGGAAGTTGAGTTCATTACATCGAGTTTAATCCCCCGACTGGTTACTCTTTCAGTCCCTATGGAGAGTTTGATTGATGCCTCCTACATCTCAAAGTTTCATCATTGATTATATGCTGCCAGAGTCTTCCATATGTCTCATGCTCTTGTTCAAAGGATGTTTATCAACATGTGTCGGCAATTCCTCAAAACTCTTAACTTTTCATGTCGGCCATACCCTCGGTGTGTCTCAAAATCACATGAAATTATAGTCCTATTTCACACCCTGGTCCTACTTTACTCATTGATAGGAAACCTTGAACCCAACAGTCGGCATTTCATCATTGGTCGCTAACTGGGTGGTTTCCCTTGTGTTCAACGATAAGAAATATTCACACATTGGGATCTGTGCAATGTCTTGGATGCCATTATCCCTATTGGTGGTTTCCTCACCTTCGTTAGTAGTTTTCTTATTGATATCTATTAATAGGTTTTTTTTTTGTGTACCGCTTGCATCTGGCACACGCAAAAGACGCATAGGGTTGTCGATTCGTGAACATGTTCTTCATCTTATTTCCTTCAAATCATCAAGCTCCTTCTTTGTACCTCATTTTGAATGATGAGAAATGCCTTAATGTTTTCCTTTCAGTGGGTCTCCTTCCATCGACTCCAACTCATCTATTTTGGAGACGAGACCTAGAGTCCTATGAGTACCTAGAGGCTTGCAGTCATTAGTGGCAGGTTCTCTCACCATCGACAGTTGGGAATACATCAATGTCTCATGATCGATGGATTCTTCAAGTATTTGACTCTGACACCTCTATTCACACTTGTAATAATGTACTTAGTGCCTTGATAGCTACTTTCATTATCAGTAGGTTGTCTTGCATTTTTTAATGGTATATTTTAATGACCAGTAATCAAATGAAGTCTCATTGTGTTTGACCTCAACTCCTTTATTCATACGATGTATACTTGCACCTTTGGCGGATTATGTAGAAGAATTGAAGACATCATTTCATAGTCACAGCTTTCCTAAGATGTTGCTACCTTTCATTGGAATAGTACCTATGTGACTTCGGTGATCATGGGAGATCAGATTGTACTCCATTGTATACAGATATCTTCAAATTTATTTTGAGACTGGTTTTACTGGGCCTTGTTCATGACTATGACAGCCTCTGGCATATAGCTACCTTTTTATTTCCCATTCATGGCCATGGTTGTTTGGTATATTTTCACATGGATCTGCAGTGTAATTCAAATTGGGAGCCATGTGTGCAAAGTTAGTATATGTAGGGAAATTCAATTTCTTAAATTGCTTTCATTTAATTATCAACCAGGGATGCTCGTAAGCTTGTGATGATGCCATCAAAATATATGCAGGAGTAGGCATCTAACTCTAATCTAAGAAAATTCAATCAAATCCTAACTCTTTTGTTCCACTAAATAAGATTTGGTTGTTGTAGGCAAGAAAACACTATCTCCCTTATAAGAGGTCCACTCGTGATGTTTCATAAAACCTATCAACAATCAATATCATCAAGTAAACACTCATGCATTGAAAATAAATGCAATTAAAAAATCTTAGTTGTTGTAGGAATGAAAACACTAGCTCCCTTATAGGAGGTCTTCTTGTAATGTTTCAAATAACCTATCAACAATCAATATCATCAAATAATTCTAATAAAAACAATAAATCATATAAACCTATTCAAGGCATTAGAACAAGAATAAAATGGTACTATGATCTATTTGGAGTGAGCTCAATTCTCCCAAGAACAAAGTAACACTTAAATTAAACCATTCTAAAATTAAACTAGAGAATGGAAACTGATGTGAAAAGAAAGTTTGATTCTTATTCTATCATAAGTTGGACACAATGCTCCAAGAGTCCCCCCTTTGAAATGGGGGAGGCACTCCCATTTATACAAAAATTTAAGATAACTTAGATCCACAAATCTCTCCTAGATCCACAAATGTCTCATTTGGTTACAACCATGTGCTCACACCTATCAAGTGATATCTCTACAAATCCTCTCTCAAAACTCTATTTCATGATTAATGTCCATCCAATATACTTGAGTAGATCTCCAAATCTTCATCAAATCTTCAAAGGGTTGAAGAGGAAATTCGAATTTGAGGCTTGATGGTCAAATTTGACTTGGTTGGAGTCTTCAAATACACTTGTAAACATCATGAAACTCATCCAACTTTCATATATATGTGTAAACATGTCCTTTTTCCAATATTTAATCATAAATTCACTCAAAAACACTAAAATAGATGCATTGGAAAAAAATATGTCTAAAACCCATGTAATCATGAAAATGGTTTAATGTAAGCGTATGAGAAAGCAGAATATGGTTAAAAGTGAAGTGAAAGGTTGGTAAAAAAATGGTACTTTGGTGACCCAACATACCCCCCAACTGAAGGTGTTGCATGTCCTCATGCAACCTTGCATTTAATTTCTTGAATTGTGTGATGGAGCCTTCTTTTGTTGAAAGATATCTAAGTGACAACTGCTTTTTGTGGTTTCTTCTTGTGTGACAACCATAAGTATTTTCCTATGTAACAACACTTATTTTTCTTGCTTATGGTTGGTTCTCGTGTGACAACCAAAAGTATTTATTTATGTAGCAACATTTCTTCTTCTTGATGATGGTTGGTTCTTGTGTGACAACCATCAATATTGTAAGTGTTGGTTCTTATGTGACAACACTTTCATTTTTCTTTGTCTTGCTACAACAAAGAATAGACTTGAAATTTCAATCATATGAATGCATTCAAAATGATGATTCAATAATGTGTGTATCAATCATTCAATCCTTTTAGTCTTATTCAATAAGGTGTGTTGAAGTATGTTAACGGCATAGAAACCATCCTCCACATGGTATATTTTCTTTGGAATATGTTCTTCGTGTACAAACCAATGATGCATTTTAGGAAGTCAATGAATATGTTTATAAAAGTAATAACACTCAATTTGGAAAACATGTTGGTCAATAGCATATGAGGTTATGAAAGATGTAATATAGGATAAATGAATGGCATATGATGAATATCCCCCCCATACTGTAGATGTTTTCCATCCTTGGAAAAATTATCAAATAGGGTAGGTTAATGGTGAATGAGAAATTGTCCAAATACATGTATTTAAAATTAAAGGAATTATTGATTAAAGATTGGAAAACAACATACCTTCACTTACCTGAGAAGATCATGAGATATGCATCTGAGAGATCTTTGTATGGATGGAATCTTTTGGCTGCTACTATTGGATCATGGATCTTAAGAGTGAAAATAATATGATCTTCTTGGTTGTATGAACATATAATGAGATCTAAAATTGGTACATATGTACCATCTTATTGCTGGAACTAAGTTGTTGGTGTTGAACTTTGGAGATGAATATTTGATTTACTGGAACACTATTGCAAACTGTTGTGAGTGTCATGGAACCATATATTCTTCATTCATATCTGTATCATGGCATAATTCTTATCTATGTGAATAAATATTGTTGATGTCGAACATAGAAATAAATTGTCGGAATACCAACCGTTGATGAATGTTGTTAACCTACATGAGACTACTCACCATTAATGTCAATGAGAGTCAAGATGCCAAAGTACATCTTACTAGGTATGAATAAATTCATCGCATGTCGAGTCACCTAGAAGATCCGACAAACAGGGGACATTGATGTATTCCCATTGTTTATTGGCGAGAGAACTTGCCATTAAGGCATGCAAGCCTCAAGGTATTGAAAATATCTCTAGTCTCAATCCCAGATGATGTGATGATGTCGATGAGTTAATACTTGTTAGAAGGAGGGCCATAAGGAATCCCTCATCATCTAACGTGAGTACCAAGTAATGATTTAGATGACCATAGATGAAAGATCAAGAAGGCTTTATTTGGCAAAAGGAAAATGACAATGTGGTAACTCAGCATGGTAAGTGAGCTGAATGACTTTATTCATGGGTTAGGCATGAATGAAAGTGAGGCATGAAAGTATGAAACTTGCAAAGGGGGGGAAGCCATGATCTAGTAGTGATAGGAAGATGAAAAGTTTAGGATTGACTTCAACATGTTAGGCTCAAAGGAAAGAAGGTGAATAATCACATAATGGATATGAGAGGCTTCTTTTGATAGCAATGGTATGATAGATATCGTCTGAAAAATAATGATATTGACTTCTTCATGATTTCAATGGGACGTGCTTTTCTCTAGAGTATGTGGTCTTTGAAAAACACTAGTGCATAAATTGGTCTTCTTCATCATCCCAGAACCTGCAATAAAACATGAGTTTATCAAAGAATAGAGGTGATCAATCTTTCTTCATCCGATACATACGCAAAAATTCACAAATAGTGCTAAATAGAACAAATCCAAGGAAAATAAATAAAATGAAATGCACTTTTTACATGTCGGGAAGTGGTGCACCTTGGATTACCCGTCAATGTTTCTTTGATAATTTCTTGGTTTGATGTTCAATTTTAGTGATTCAAAATCCAAATTAAAGTATTAGAAGGATTTTTCAATGATATGATGTTCTTAAGAATTTTTCGAAGTCCATTGGCTATAAAATCAAAAAAAAATGACCAAAAAAATTAATATCCTCAAATGCTGATGGAAATGGATTCATGACATAAATCTCATTGAGAGTTTTCCAACTACATTAATGGAGAGGTTGAAGCCCTCTATTTCCAATTGAGGCCAAATTCGGATAAACACTTGGACTGATTTGATTGGATTTACTAAATAGAGTGGGAATAAAAAAAAAAAAATTTAAGTTGTTTGATAAGTGCTTTAAAAGGAGGCCCGACTAAGATTGAACCCGTGACCTCTGCAGACCAAATCAAAGGATTTACCAATGGGAAATAAGAAGGACTTGTGTTATGCAGTAAGAATAAAATTATTTATATTCTAATTGTGGTGACAAGTGTTAAAATTGGAGCGTTATCCAGGATCAAACCGCAATTTTTGTCGAACAATCAAAACAACCTGATCATTGTGCCATCGTGTCATGTTGTAAACTACACACCGGATAATTATAATTCAAGTTGATTTCAATTGCTTGAAAATCACAATGGTCCACACAAGCCTTCTTCAACAAATTTGTGGCCTTTCTCACTGTAAATTCATGGTTGTTTTTGGTTGTAAAAACATGGTCCTTTTTTGTTGTCATTTTGTGGATCCGATCTCATGAAAATCGTGCCCATTTTCTGAGCGATTTGATGGTCAAAATTCTTTGTGAGTAGAGCTCAAATGTTATTTCTTATGCAGGGAAAAAGGCTAAGACCCTAACAATGCTTATTGAACCTACAACCTTCATTATACAAACCAGACGTCATAGTTCACGCAAATTAATAGTTTTGTTGCAGGTGTATAGTTAAAATAAAATTGTAAAGGCCGAAGCTTGAGCAATGAATAGGTTCAAAAATTGTTCTGATATTTTCAAGCTTGCTTTGATTTGAAATAATGTTCTTTCAACAATAATTTTATGTTCAAATAAAACAAATAAAATCTCATTTTTTTTTAATTTCTAAACTGCTCTATGTTTTCAATCATGAATTTTGATGGAAAAGGCATACCTAGCAATCCAATATGCAATTTTTAAAACTCTTTTATGGTCTTATATTGAAACCCATTTCAATTTTTCATTGTACAGTTAACCTTTGCTTTCCTTAGACAATTCCTTCTTGGATAAGTTATCTTCTCCATAGTCTATGCATTCACCTCCCACGTATTTCCTCAATGCCATGATTTTATCCACAGAGATGAAAATGGTATATGTTGACAGTTAAATTGTCAACATACAGTTCATTTTTCAAATATTTATCAGTAAATTTGGGTCGGGGTAAGCATAGGAAGGAACATTCTGCTACAAAATAGGGATTCTCTATTTGGTATGGCGCTAGAGTGGAGAAAATGTGTTAATATTAGCATGAGAATTAGGAATGCATTGGAGCATTGAAGTATAATGTAGGAATGCGTCATAAATTCGAATCTTAGGGCTCACAAGTGAATAAAATAGAGTTTTGGGAGGTAGGCGGTTCGAATATGGGGAGCATCCAAGTGGAACAACAGCATATGGAAAGAGATGAAGCTACAACACTTTTTAGGAAAAAGGAAAACGTTGTGGAGGAAAGAAACATTATTTCCAACTACTCACTTCTCTCAATGCCTATGGTATTCGAGGGACCTAAGATCATGCCTGCTTTTGTCTTCGTAGGGAGACCAATAGGGAAATCTCTGCCATTGGGGGGAAATTGAAAATGAATGAAAACCTGATATTATATCAACGGTTAGGGGATCAACCCATTTACCTACCACCAATGTTTAATCATTTCACCAAAGCTCGGAGGTCTAGTCGACTAGCTCAGAGAACTAAATTTTATTGCAGGTTGAAGCCCATTTTTTTTTACAGTAGCTTGGATTAATTTTTATTGCAGGTTTACACAAGGCCGAAGCCTAAAATTGCAAATCGAAGAGTAAGGGCCAAAAATGTTGGGCAATTCAATTGCTTAAATTTCTTTCATTTAATTATCAACCAAGGATTCTCGTAAGCTTGTGATGATGCTAGCAAAACATATGCAGGAGTAGGCATATAACTCTAATCTAAGAAAATTTAATCAAATCCTAACTCTTTCATTCCACTAAATAAGACTTAGTTGTTGTAGGAAAGAAAACACTAGCTCCCTTATAGGAGGTCCACTCGTGATGTTTCAAATAACCTATCAACAATCAAGATCATCAAATAATTCTAATAAAAACAATAAAGCATATAAACCTATTCAAAGCATTAGAACAAGAAGAAAATGCTAC
>ML826748.1:53208-63394 GCA_009831015.1 Picea engelmannii
TTTTTATGGTATTTCTCAACACACATTTTTGGATGAGGCAAAATGTTTTGTTTGCATTTTAGTATGGTGCATATCAGTTTGCAAAAAAATCAAGCTATGGTAACTCCATTTCACTTCTCAGCATCATGGTGGCATTATGCATGTAACTTGTGAAATTTTCAAAGAACATAGTTGGTTATGTTCCTATAATTATATGCATGATGAAAATCAAGGTTATTTCCTAAACTATGACCTTCAAAGCATATTAAGTTTATAATTTTTTATATAATTTATGTGTTTTTGAGTTTGGTATATGGATATACCTTTTTCATGTGGAAAGGAACAATACAATCAAAACATATCATGGTGAAGTTTTGTGACGCAAATTTGTCGACCCTTGGGCCGAGATCCACTCTCAGGATTGTTCTTTAACCCCTTAGAGTTGGATCGGCTCTTTCGGATTCCCTGCTGGAATCTCCTTTCATTCAATCCACAGGTCCTTTTTTCGCAGCTCGCACTTTTGCGAGTTCGTGAGTCATGACTCCCGACTCTTCCTCTCTAATCTCGCGATACCCGAGATTGCAAAATGGGTATAGCCCTTTCTTCCGTCAGCGCCCTCCTTGCGCGACTGTCAGCTAGGCTAAGCACTAGCACTTCTCGCCTCTGACACCTTCACGAGTTCAAAGGTCCAACCTTGATACCTTTCTTTCCCAAACCCCCGAGAGGCAATATTGACTTTTCTCCTCTCAATATCACTACTTGCGACTTCGCGAGTCAAAGGATCAAACTTTTGTTCCCTTATCCCCCGAGTCCCTGAGACACAAGAGGTCAACGGGGTGTTGACTCCTCCAAATGTCTTCCAGTCTACTTCCCAGGCCCACTTCGTGATTCTGCCATGTGTCCCTCCATACCTCAGCTCTCAGCACTTCACGACTTTTGCAATTGAGAGTAACTCATCTCAACCTCCGAACCCCTAAACGTGCGATAGGCGATGGGGTTCCTGATCCAACGGTCCTCCTGCTCTCTGGACCCAATGGCTACCCTCGCTCCTCGCGATTTCGCCACTCATGACTTGGAGCATCCAAGGTTTGGGCTCTCATTCGGTGAACCTCTGAGTTTGCGAGATCCCTAGATCTCTGCCACCTGTCCTCTCTAGACAGACGGTCCTGATCCTTTCATGACTTCGCTACTCATGAAGTTGAATGACTTCCCTTTCTGACCTTCGATGCCCAAACCCTCAATACGGGTGATTTCATGACACATATCCTCCTTCAAATGAATGGCTCTGATTCTTTCTGTTTCACGACTTCACACCTCGCGACCTCACGAATCTTGATACTCACCTCTGTGAGTCCCGGTGCCCGAATCTCCGAAGTGGATGATTCCACGACACGCATCCTCCCGCAGATGGACAGTCGTGATCTAATCTCGCCTTTTCACGATTTCTGAGGCCGAGTGCCCAGACTCTCATCCTCCGGACTCCCGAACTCCCGAGACATCGATATCCCGATACAACCTCTTCGGGACTTCACCTTTCGCTGCTCTTCGCATGAGGTTTAAACCTCGTGCATCTTCTGTCAGATCTAACGATTGACGGTTGTTCGCTCGAGATCTGACGGCTTCAGATCATTTCTCCTATGCGCTCTTCTTGTGCTGCCTCATGGACATGAAAACCTTCAATAGTCCAAATCTTCTCAGGTTAATCTGATGGTAGTTGTTACTCCTCCCGAGCTTTGGCGCTTTTCTTCTGGATTTGGAATAATTTCGAATGCTCAAAGGCCTCGACCTTTGTTCATCTTCCTCTGCAAACTCTGCGTGTATAAAAATGTTATCCCTCCTGAGCTTTGGGAACTTTGAACTCTTTCATAGAGTTCTCTGGCCTCTGCACTCCTTGCAGTTGTGGCTCCATGCACTGAAAGCACTATTCCTCCTGAGCATTACTCTCGAATCCTCAAAGGATTCTTCAACTTCTACGATTCTTGCAGAACCTCTACGCACACAAGGTGTTATTCATCCTAAGCTTTCCTGTAGCTTCGACCTCCAAGGAAACTCATCCTTTTTTCCTTTCTTCCTTAGATGGAGAATTCATATGCCCTCCTGGCTATCCTTCTACTCAAACAACTTCTTGCTGAGTGTCTCAGAGTGTTCAACCACCCTGTGAAAATCCTTCAGTGGACTCTTCTTTAAATCACAGAAATCAAAGATTTATTTTCCTCTCTGTGCCTATCTGCACATCTACTCAATGCCCACCTGGCAGAGTATCTTCTTATAGAACATCCAGCAGTTATGTTCTCTCTTGTGCACCATATGCACCTGCTCAATGCCCTCCTGGCAGAGCTCTCAGAATCCTCAGTGATTCTGATTTCAATTGAACTCATAGCAGAGTTCTTCCTTTGTGAACTCCCTGCACCTGCTCGATGCCCACCTGGCAGAGCTTTATAGAACTCCTCAAGGATTTTGTATGCAATTGTGTTCCTTCTACACATCCTTGCCTCCTGAGGTGTTCAGCAACCTCAAAGGTCTTCCTCTGAATTGTTGATTCAAGTTTCTACGCCCACCTGGCACGTCTTTGTCTAACTCCGCAGAGTTCAGAAGTGCATCTAGGCACTGGTATTCAGAGACCATAGTACTCTGTCATGCCCTCCTGGAATGAAACCACAAAGAACCCCTCTCTAGCCTAAAATCAAAACAACTCCCTGCAACTATCTAGCATACATCTACGGCATAAATTGAACACACAGAGACATTCATTCAACACAGGAAAGATGCAGAAAAATTGTTGTTTGTATTAAATGGCAAATGCCTATTTTTACAAGGTGTTCCTGAGCACGGCCTGTAACAAGGTCTTGGATCCTTCTCTTGCACACTCACTCTCTCTTTTGCATACTCCCACTATCACAACTCCTCCAAAATGAGATCCAAATTGATCTTTTACATGAGGGGCTCTTCGAGCTCTTCCCTCCAATCTACCTACCCTATTCAATGGCATTGAATGGGTTGTCTATTCCAAAAATTGGATCTAGATCTTAGCCTTCAAAGCATTAAAGGCCTACCTACTTCTACGCATGTGCAAAGCATGGCTTCACGTCTCACAAACCTAAGACATTAAATTACATTCATTCAAATTCAAAATTGAAGACGAGGGTTGTGCCTCTCTTCAGCCTTGAACGCACATGCTGACGTGGCTGGCTGGCTGGCTGGCTGGCTAGATGACATGGAGAGATGCTCCTGCATAATACTCCTCAGCTGCAAAATTCATGAGATTCCACTCTCAGCTGTGGAAATCCTCCTGGATCCCAAACAAATTTCTGGAGCTGTTCATCTGCTCCATCTCTTTGTTGCTATTGTTGCTTCACTGCTGCTGCTAATTCTTTTCTTCTGCTCAGCTTCTCTTTGCTAATAGTTTCTGCTGACTCTAACATTAGCTCCTTGAGCTCATCGATCACTTCATCCAGCTGCTCTAGTGGCTGGCCCTGTTCATGTAGTCTCCTCGGCTGCAAAATTTTTTTGTAGTTTGGCAGATCGCAATGATCTCCCATGCCTACTTCATCAGTTGCTTACAACTTCACCTATTGGATGTGCACACTTTGCACTTTCACCCTACTCTCCAGGGATTCAATCTGTTCATACAGATCAGACAAACTATTGTTGTCTGCTTCTTCCTCTTCTTCCACTTCTGCAAGCTCCAATGTTGCAGTCTTTTCAGTTTCCTGGATGAAAATATCAAGCCACTCCTCAGAATGCTCATCTTCTTCTTCTGCTTGGGCAGCTTCCCAAATCTGCTCCAATGCTTCCTTCCTGACAGTCTCAGCTAGTTGTCCTGTGTCTGTTGTTGCTGCATCTGAAACACAAATTTTTGCCTCCCCTTGGTCAAATGGTAAGAATATTTTGATTCCCCCAATCATCAAAAGATTTCTCCGATCTTCCTCCTCTGTCAGCTGCATCTGCTGATCCAAACTCACCTTTGAGTTCATGAGACTCTCACATAGCCTCACCTGTTTATCCCTGCCCACCTGGAAATATGGGATTTTCCTACTGCTTCCTTGGCAGACTATGAGATCATCTGATCCCATCTTTATCAGCACCTCGGGCTGAATTGAACTCACTTCCGAGTCCATGAGACTTTCAGATAGTCCCATCTCTATTCTCATGCCCACCTGGAAAATTGAAAACCCTCTGCTACCCTTCTGGCAATCCATGAGATCTTGTAGCAATATAAATCCATTTCCCTCCTGGAAATATGAAATTCCCTAGTTGTCCTCATGATAGTCTGTGAGATCCTCAACTGATCTCAACTCTTTTCCCACCTGGCAATCGGGAATTTCCTCTCTGCCCTCCTGGCAGTGCTTGAGATCTTTAGCTGATCCCAATTCATCCTTACTACTGAGACTTCTCCCAGTCTCTGGCTCACCTATCTGAACCCCTTCTTCTGGTCTATTGAGGTTTTCATCATGCCTCAACCACCTTCTTAACAACCTATGTTTTCTTCTAGCCATCAACTCCTTGACTAGCCATTTTATCTTTTTCTTCATGGGCCATTCATATACCCATCTTGACCTTGCATTTTGTTGCACCTCCAATGCAAGTTCATCCATCCTTGTGTTCATCTCAGTGAGTTCTTCATCCCATTCAGCGTCACTCATCAACTCTGGGTCTTTCCTTCCAGCGTATCTTTGGCCTTCAGTAGCCATATCGATGTCCCTATCTACCCTCCTGTCAAACCTGCTGCTCACTTGCAAGCAATCATTCATAGAGTCTCCAACACTCTATCCTCTTTTTCCTTCTGCTTCTCTACCTGAAATGTACCGACAGAGTTCTTGCTTTTATACCAAACTTGACGCAGACCTGTCAGCCCTCAGGCTGAGATCCACTCTCAAGATCATTCTTTAACCCCTTAGAGCTGGATCGGCTCTTTCAGATTCCCTGCTAGAATCTCCTTTCATTCGATCCACATGTCCTTTTTTTGTAGCTCGCACTCTCGTGAGTTCGTGAGTTGTGACTCCCGACTCTTCCTCTCCAATATCGCGATACCCGAGATCATGAAATGGGTATAGCCCTTTCTTCCATCGGCGCCCTCCTTCCACGACCGCCAGCTAGGCTAAGCGCTAGCACTTCTCACCTCTCGCGCCTTCACGAGTTCAAAGGTCCAACCTTGGTACCTTTCTTTCCCGAACCCCCGAGAGGAAATATTGAATTTTATCCTCTTGATCTTGCTACTCATGACTTCGTGAGTTGAAGGCTCAAACTTTTGTTCCCTTATCCCCCGAGTCCCCGAGACGTGAGAGGTCAACAGGGTGTTGACTCCTCCAAATGTTTGTCGGTCTACTTTCTGGGCCCACTTTGTGATTCTTCCACGTGTCCCTCTGTACCTTGGCTTTCAGCACTTCATGACTTTTGCAATTGAGAGTAACTCCTCTCAACCTCTGAACCCCTGAATGCGCGATAGGCAATGGGGTTCCCAATCCAATGGTCCTCCTGCTCTCTGGACCCAACGGCTACCCTCATTCCTCATGATTTCTCCACTCGCGACTTGGAGCACCCAAGGTTTGGGCTCTCATATGGCAAACCTCTGAGTTCGCAAGATCCCTAGATCTCTGCCACCTGTCCTCTCTAGATGGATGGTCCTAATCCTTACACGACTTCACTACTCGTGAAGTTGAATGACTTCCCTTTCTGACCTCCGATGCCCAAACCCCCAATACGGGTGATTTTGCAACATGTATCCTCTTTCAAATGAACGGATCCGATTCTTTATGTTTCTTGACTTCACACCTTGCAACCTCGCGAATCTTGATACTCACCTCTATGAGTCTCGGTGTCTGAATCTCCAAAGTGGATGATTCCACGACACGCGTCCTCCCGCAGATGGATGGTCGCGATCTAATCTCGCCTTTTCTCTATTTCTGAGGCCGAGTGCCCAGACTCTCGTCCTCCGGACTCCTGAACTCCCGAGACACCGATATCCCGATACAACCTCTTCGGGACTTCGCCTTTCGCTGCTCTTCGCATGAGGTTTAAACCTCATGCATCTTCTATCAGATCTAACGATTGACGGTTGTTCGCTCGAGATCTGACGGCTTCAGATCATTTCTCCTGTGCACTCTTCCTGTACTGCCTCCTGGACGTGAAAACCTTCAACAGTCCAAATCTTCTCGGCTTAATCCGACGGCAGCTGTTACTCCTCCCGAGCTTTGGCACTTTTCTTCTAGATTTGGAATAATTTCAAATGCTCAAAGGCCTCGACCTTTGTTCATCTTCCTCTGCAAACTCTGCGTGTATAAAAACGTTATCCCTCCTGAGCTTTGCGAACTTTGAACTCTTTCAGAGAGTTCTCTGGCCTCTGCACTCCTTGCAGTTGTGGCTCCGTGCACTGAAAGCACTATTCCTCCTGAGCATTACTCTCGAATCCTCAAAGGATTCTTCGACTTCTACACTTCTTGCAGAACCTCTGCGCACACAAGGTGTTATTCTTCCTAAGCTTTCCTGTAGCTTCGACCTCCAAGGAAACTCATCCTTTTTTCCTTTCTTCCTCAAATGGAGAATTCAGATGCCCTCCTGGCTATCCTTCTACTCAAACAACTTCTTGTTGAGTGTTTCAAAGTGTTCAACCACCCTACAAAGATCCTTCAGTGGACTCTTCTTTAAATCACAGAACTCGAAGAGTTCTTTCCCTCTTTGTGCCTATCTGCACATCTACTCAATGCCCACCTGGCAGAGTATCTTCTTACAGAACATCCAACAGTTTTGTTCTCTCATATGCACCCTATGCACCTGCTCAATTCCCTCCTAGCAGAGCTCTCAGAATCCTTAGTGATTCTGATTTCAGTTGAACTCACAGAAGACTTCTTCCTTTGTGCACTCCTTGCACCTGCTCGATGCCCACTTGGTAGAGCTTTACAGAACTCCTCAGGGATTTTGTCTACAACTGTATTCCTTCTACACAGCCTTGCCTCCTAAGGTGTTCAGCAACCTCAAAGGTCTTCCTCCGAATTGTTGATTCCAGTTTTTGCGCCCACCTAGCACATCTTTGTCTGACTCCGCAGAGTTCAGAAGTGCATCTAGGCACTGGTATTTAGAGACCGTAGTACTCTGTCAAGCCCTCCTGGCATGAAACCGCAAAGAACCCCTCTCTAGCCTGAAATCAAAACAACTCCCTGCAACCATCTAGCATACATCTATGGATTAAATTGAACACACATAGACATTCATTCAACACAGGAAAGATGCAGGAAAAACTGTTGTTTGTATTAAATGACAAATGCCTATTTTTACAAGGTGTTCTTGAGCACGGCCTGTAACAAGGTCTCAGCTCCTTCTCTTGCACACTCACTCTCTCTTGTGAATACTCCCACTATCACAACTCCTCTAAAATAAGATCCAAATTGATCTTTTACATGATGGCCTCTTCGATCTCTTCCCTCCAATCTACCTACCCTATTCAATGGCATTAAATGGGTTGTCTAGTCCACAAATCGGATCTAGATCTCAGCCTTCAAAGCATTAAAGGCCTACCTACTTCTATGCCTATGAAAAGAACATCTTCACGGCTCACCAGCCTAAGACATTAAATTGCATTCATTCAAATTCAAAATTGAAGACGAGGGTTGCGCCTCTCTTCAGCCTTGAACGCACGCACTGACATGGTTGGTTGGCTGACCTGGAGAGATGCTCCTGCATCATTTTGGTTTTGATATATGTGTGTATATATAAATGATATGTGGCATATATCAATAAACAAAGGGAAATACTACCAAAGCATGGAAAGTTTTGAAGTTTTGGTTTTAAAACTCCATGATATGGTCATTTAATATGTAAGGTTGTCAAGGCATATAACTTGGTTGGTATGATACATATGATTATAACTATTCACAAAGGTATAAGCCCTGACCCATTTGACTAAGATAAGTGCGCAAACATAGATATCATGGTTGAAGTGATGTGTTGGAGGTAACATTTATTGGCATATGATATATGATTTGTGTTTGACATAGCACATGGCATAATTTATATGGTTCATTGATGCATTGTGTTGGGGTTTTTTCATTTCAATTATGTTTGGTCTGTGGAGGAAGAATTCTGGCTCAAATTTGGAAAACCCTTCCCCTTATAGTTGCAGCAATTGAATCGGCCTCCACTACTAGTATAAAATCACTCTTTAGATGAGGGATGTACTCACTAGTCTATGAAACATCTCTTGCAAAGTTTTGTGATTTAATGAGTAGTAATGCTCTGAGATTGGCTAGTAATGACTGTGTGTTTTTCTCTGTTTTTTTTCCCGTAAAAATAGAATTTTTGATTGTTGTTTGAGGGTTTTCATTTGAAAAATAAAAATGTTTTGTTGCCCTCGACTGTAGCATACATAATCTTGTCCACATTCATACTTTCATTTTCCATTCTTCTGGAGATGTTTTTGAGAAATGGTGGGATGTGAAAGAAAATAGATGATGGGTTAAACCCATTGTTGTTATAGATGTTATGGGTCAAGTTTTTGTAAGTTTTAAACCTATGAAGTAAATAAATGCATATATATTCTTAAGCAAAACAGAATTTAATCAATGGCCCATACACAAAGTACACAGAGATTTTATACCAGAAACCCTCAACTGGGAAAACCTTCCTTATATTCATTATATCGAATTTCACCATTCACTATACAATATATACAATGTTTTTAGGTATTCCGTAGATACCAAAACCCTAATCCCTAAAACTGGGATTTTTTTTGTAAACCGCTAAAAATAGCAAAAACCGCCCAAAAAAACATTTCAAGGCACTGCCCCGAATGCTACGCGTAACCAAGGGGGGCATACCTGCCCCCCCTGGGACCCCCCTAGGAAAGTGCCCGACGCACACGGCACGAACAAGACACTAGTACGAGGGATCATCAGACACAGTTGTCATATCTGATGCACACGGCACGAACAAGACACTAGTACGAGGGATCGTCAGATGCAGTTGTCATATCTGGCGCACCCACACACACACATGCAAAGAATATAACACATACCCAACATTCTCCCACTTGTTGTTTTATTTGCATCCAGGGATCCAGGGGATTATATAGTCAACAATCCAGGGCATCAATTCTCATTGTTACTCTACACCGGGAGAACTTTTCTGTGCTCACAGACTTTGTCAATGAATCTGCAACATTATTCAAAGTGTCAACATTTTCTAGAAACACCTTCTTTTCCTCAACCATGTCTCTCACAAAGTGATATTGTACATCAATATGCTTTTTCTTTGAATGATAAGTTGGGTTCTTTGCCAAGAAGATTGCACTCTGACTATCACAATCTAATCTCACTGCTTGTTGTACCAACCCAATACCTGAACACAATCTTTGTAACCATACTGCTTCCTTGCTTGCATGAGTGGCTGCCATGTATTTTGTGTCTATATTTGAGAGTGCCACTACAACCTATCTTTTGCTCATCTAACTGATTGCTCCTCTAAATAGGTTAAACACATACCCACTTGTAGATATTCTGCGATCCAAATCTCCAACCTAGTATGCATCAACAAAGCCATGTATGTCCATCACTCTGTCCAATCCTGGTCTTCCTTGGTAGCACAATCCATAACTGGTAGTGCCACGAAGATACCTGAAGACCCTCTTTACTATTGTCCAATGCTCCTTCCCTGGTTTTGACATATGCCTGCTCAAAACTCCCACTGCATGTGCAATGTCTGGTCTAGTACAGACCATTGCACACATCAAACTGCCAACTGCACTGGCATACAGAACATGGGACATGTCCTCTTCTTCTTCATGTGTCTTGGGACATCTGTAGATAACTTTACACCTATAGGAATAGGAACCTTGACTGGTTTACTTCCATGCATATTAAACCTATGCAATATCATCTCAACATAAATGAAGTGATTACCAACCTACTTGGAATATACACAGTGATCAGCCCTGCTTCTTACAAATCCCAATACACATTGACCAGCTCTTTCTTTCCCTTCACTACAAAGCCTTTTGGTTGCTTCATGTAGATTTCTTCTTCCAGATCCCCATGTAGGAATGTTGTCTTCACATCCATCTGTTCTACTTCAAGATCAAAAGCAGCAGCAATAGATAAAATAAATCTAATAGAAGTTAACTTAGCAATAGGAGAAAAAATTTCACCAAAGTCAATTCCCTCAACTTGGGAATAACCTTTTGCTACTAACCAAGCTTTGTATTTCTGCACTTTACCTT
>ML826748.1:84097-105310 GCA_009831015.1 Picea engelmannii
CATATGAGGGTCCTCCAACTTCGTAAGGTCATAACTCTCAAACCGTGAGGAGTGATGTGATGTTCCACATACCACCAGAAATGGAATGAAATGTACTATCCATATAGAATATTATTACTTGAAAATATATCAAAACTCATACTATCATTCATCAAACAAACTTGGGTCCATTACCCAAACCTGGGTTCTCCAACTTCTCATGGCCATAACTCTTTGACCGTGAGGATTCATGTGACATTCCACATACCACCGAAAATGGCATGAAAAGAACTATCCATATAGGATATTTTCACTGGCATTAATCTCATTATTCCACAAATAAGTGTGGGTTCTCTAACCATACTTCTCGGATAACTCAATCCACAAAGCATCTTCCCCTTGAGGGCTTTCACCATAAGGGAACCACTATGGATTTCATCCATTTCTACTTATTATCAACCATTACAAGACAATAACAAGTCATATTTACATCAAACAATATTGGGTCCATTACCAACCTTTGTGCTGCAGGGATTTCTTCAAGGGTATCAATGACAACCAACCTTAATCAACAAATGTTGAGAAACCTATTGCAACAGAGTTCTTTATCATCATCTCTTATCTCATTGGAGTAGATAAAAATAAAACTTGGCAATTACTAGATTGAGCGGAAAGATCCCCTCACATCTTATTTCACTAGAATAGAGATAGATAAAACTTACCTGGCAACCACTAGATTGGGCCAAAATATCCTCTAACTCTAACTTGATGCCTCTAGTTTAGTATGAATGAAATCCATGGTTGTAGGCAATGGTCATAGAGGATGTTTGCAAATATGTATATATGGCATGCAAAATACCATGACAAGAGGAAAGGACCTTAGGGCCTATGGACCTTCCCAAATAAAATTTAGGAACAAATGTTAATTCAAATTTGCCAATTTATTTCAATTTTAATCCAAGTATTTCATGAATGGATAGCATTGGATTCTTGATCTTTGTTGTTTTCCTAATTCATCTCTTTGTTGTTGTCCCAAAAAACTCTTATCAACACTATCACTCTGAAAATAATGCATACCAAGATCAACAAAAAATTTCAAGTATTCACATCCTAGTTCCTTGTTTACTTCCCATGGTTTACTAGATAATAGGAGTCAATGGTAGAAACTAACATTCTTCAAGTAGAACCAATGCCAAAGAATGATCAAAACCTTCTCCAAATTGGGGGAAACCAATCTCATAGCCTAGAAAAAGTGAAGGATGGATGGTATCCCTCTAATGGAACTGATGGAAGGGGTATCCTGGGAGAGATTGACGCAGTTTTCTTGGTTGTTTATTCAATGGGTATGTATTTTTGTGGGACATCTCGGTGATCGTCTTGATCTAGGTATGTTTTTAACATTTGGTATAATTTCCAACGAGGCATGTGTGGCCTTGTTTGGGATGGGATATTGGTGGAATGTATCATTTCTCTTACTACCTAATCATTTAAATGATGGTGGGTCTATTTCAAGCAATTTGTTGGCCTTTCGTAGTTGAAGTATTTGGGGAATTGATTTGCGAAAAGAAAGCAGAGACTAATAATGGGTATCCAGAATGCCCATAATTGTATTTGGTAATATATGTGGCTCGCTTATTACTTCTACATTTATTTTACAGTACGATTGGGGTTGGTATTTTTTTTTCCTGGAGCTTGGGTAGATTTTGAAGCAGGTGAAGTCTCACCCGAGGGAGAAGAAGGGGGGCTTACAGGATGCAAGTGTTTGTAACCAGGCTGGGACACAATTATGTGATAAGAGCACTTTGCAGAATATGTTTTTAATGCTTAGGAAGTGAACATGCATGAGTTTATTAACCTCATTAACACTGGAGAGCATAATCAAATATATATAAGCACAATAACAACAAGTGATTATGCACCCTGAGCACTTAGCACTGTGATTTAAGCCTAGAATTCATTTACCCTTTAACATAAGTAAAGTACTTAAGAAACAAAATATATATTCATTACACATCATAATCAAAGCACTAAGAAAATGTATAACAGAAATGACACTGCACAAAGCAAACCATGAGACACCAAATATATGTGGTTCACCCCAAGGTGGCGCTACCTCCACAAACTGCTTTGCCTATTTATTATTCGCCAAAATCTTACATCCAGTCACTCCTGTGCACTAAGCCACGGAGTCGAACTTCGCACAAGACATGAGATTTGCACATTAAGCACTAGATCCTCCTTCTTTACCTTCCAAAAATAGGTCAAATGCACAGAGCCAAAATCTCTTATCACAACACTTAACACATGCTCCACATTGAGCATCACAAACACTAAGCACAGTCTACAAAATCACATTCGAGGACAAATCCTCGACCACATACATTCCTTTGCACACAGAACTACTACTTCTACAATACATTCCTCTTTATTTATACTTTATAAAATCTTATAATAAGGCATAAACATGGGGAAAACCCATGGGTCGACATCCCATAAACCCGTTACAAAACCCATAGGACCCCTTACTGGGTCCACATAACCCTCAAAATAGGTGAGATCCATGATCTCAGCTCCTCCTAGGCACTCCTACTTCGAACAACGTGTCGAAGTCCAAAAGTGGGCCAAAACCTCCAAAACTGACCAAAGTTTCCCCAAAACTTAGTCGAGCGCCAACAAGCCCCCAACACTCACCTGTGAGTCATCCTGAGTCACTCAGGTCCAGACAATGTTGCTTCAAAAGTATCGATATTAACTCGATCTGCCTCGACTTGCTGCCTTGCCTGAGCCTCCTACTTAGCAAGCTCCTGGACTGTCTGCTCTGTAACAGGCCCTTCCATGCATTTTCCTACTGCTACAACTACTTTATCTAACTATGAACCCTAGTCATCGATCTCCTCTAACACCTTGCAAGCTTCATCCTACACAGGTTGTAACTTATGTGTTACTTCCATCACCTTGCTCTAAAGGGAAGTGATATGTTTTTGTACTGTGTGTTTCTCCTAGGATCTCTTCATCCTTTCCACTGTTGTGAGAAGCTTCATCTGTGACTGCAATGAAAATGCTTGTTGTTGCACCTTCTATAAATAGGCCTCTAGATTCTTTAACTCTAGATCCTCGGCGAGGCATTCATACGTCTAGGTGCTTCTGTCACTCAACTGTTTACATGTTGATGCAAGGGATTTTATACTTTCTACTATTTTTTTGGCGGACTCCTCCCTCCGGTTACGCACCTCCTGCGGGGTGCTTGACACTTTTCGGGCCTCTAGTTCAGCTATCCTAACCTGAAACTGTTGGAGGGTCTCTGCGAGCTTCGCTACTTGAGCTTCAGCAGGCTCTTGCTCCTCTTGTACCAATCCTGGCACAAAGTGACACACTTTACTTACTGCTTCTTTGACCACGGCCTGCTCTGCAAGAAATTGCTCTTTTTCCTTCTATAGTTGGGCTTCGCTAGCTTTATTTTCCTCCTGAAGCTCTGCTTTCTCACTTCCATAGGCAGCTACACTGTCCTGTGCTACTCATAATTGTACTAGGAATTTTTCTTTCTCCTTTTGCAAGGCTTTTGTAGCCTTCTCCTCTCTTCTTGAGCTCTCTGGAATCAAGCTTTTTTTGCATCAGCAAGCCTTCTTAGTTGGGATTCTCTTTCAGTGGTCATTTCTCTCATTTCCCTTCTGCATGCCTTCAAACCTTCCTCCAATACTTTGACATGTTCTGGAGGTATTCCTTTAAGGTTAATCTCAACATCCAAGTTGGGGCTAGCATGTAGTGTTTCAAGGGTGGGAAACTTGATTTTATACTAGGGGAGGGTGATACAAATCCCTAGTTCACCCTACAGAGTTGGTTCATCCCCTAAGTCTGCGATCTATGATGAGAAAGGTGCAGTAGGCACTGCACGGACCAAGCAAACAGCTTGTTGCACTTCCTTCAACTCCCTCTCAATCCTTTCATTTAACTCCACATGTTTCTCTTCGTATCTCTGCAACATGTCTTCAAAGGCATCCTCCATAGCTTCGTGGACTAGACTAATGTCATTTTCAGTGAGAGTGGCTTCCAATTGTGGCTTATTGGTGCGCATTTTCTTTCTTGCTGAAGGTTTCTTTGGAGTAACTTTCCTATTTTGTGGGGTCACTATCACAACAGGGGTATCTTCAGGTGGTGGGGTGCTAGTTGTAGCTTTGCCTCCCCCTTTCTCTTCTTCTCCTTCATCTCCTCCTCCATGTCCTTCTACTTCATCTTCTCCTCCTCTTGGAAATCTAGACCCTCTATCTCCATAGGTTTCCTCTTCGTCACTCTCTATGTCCTGGACTTCAACCTGCTTTTTGTGTTTCCTCTGTTTCTTCATCCCACTAGACTATTCAACGTGTTCAGCTCGCATAACCATCGGGCTTCCTATAGTATCAGTGTCAAATAACTATGCATTGGCGAAAGGTACAAGAAATTCTTTTGGCCAATCCTTTATAATTTGTTCCATAACTTCATCCACGAGCTTATAGTATAAGTGAAATATTTCCTGGTGCTCATCTCTTCGCGTGGTGATGTAAATGAAGTGGGGATCAATGTAGAACTTCTCTATGGGACAATACCGATGCAGGGTACGCAGTGTCATATGAGGGAATTCTTCAATGGTGACTTTCAACTGTTGATAATATTTATGAAATACGGCATTAGATTTCCACTGCTTAGTCATGTCATTGGTATACCACGGGGTGGAAAACTGAGCGGTCAGGGGCTCCATAGGTTCAATCTATGGGAAAGTATCTCCTTCAGGCATCTGTCAAGCCACAAATGAAATCAAGATGATCAATATATTGTAGTGAATCTCATATCCTAAGTCATGGGCTTTGCGACAATCTTTTTTTAACTCGTTGACGAGGTAGTTCGCCCAGTTCATATGCAGTCCCTCCACACACTTTCCTGCGAGGTCCACCACGAACCCGGTGTCCTGTGTGGGGCAGTTCTTCCTCACTATATTTCTAGCTAAGAGTTGATAAGCAAGGTGCACTACGCTATCCTGTATGGAGGCTACTCTGTAACCTTGCTTCCCCTTTTCTACCTCTCCATAGGCTTCTTTAATGTGTTGTGCTAAAGAACGGTCTGAGGTCTTCCCTAGGTAGAACTGTTGGGGGTCAGGGCCCTTTAAACTTTAACCTGTGATCCGGTAGATCAGCGTAGGATCCACAGTAATTCTTTTGTCAAGCCATATATATCTTCCATGATAGCACGACAGAAGGAGTTTAACGCAAGCATTAACCTCCTGGTGGTGGCTAAAATGCATAATCTTCATTACATTTAATATGGTTGATTGTTCCAACTCCTTGATCCATGGCTGCGGGATGAGGCGAGGTTTCCTTTTGGTTGTCTTGATTAAATAACAGTGAGAAGCTAGTGTGGCGTAGTTCCTCCGATCTCATAAGTTGAAGTCATTGTGCTTCAACAGCGGGATCTACCCTAACTGACTCCCTACTATGTGAATTCCTTTCAGAGTGTACACAGTGAACACGGAGTACTAGAAATCACAAGGGATACTATCACGGTTAACGACGCCAGCCAGAGGTGAAATATACTCAGGCAAGACTGATGGGATCTATTTTGCGTTAGCCAAATCACTGCGATGCTTGCTTATTTGTTCAGTTACGGGGTTGATGCAGGAGGAGCGACGTCCAGTCGAAGTGGAAGTCTGCAGTCCCCTATTCGACGATGCTTGAATACCTTCATATACAGGTATGTCGGTGATGATTTTCCTAACAACTTCCTCGAAAGTATTCTCAAAGTCGTTGGGTTCGTCCAACATTCTAGTTTTTAATAGACAGCGGATAGACAAACAGAAAGGCGAGGTATACTTTCTGATAACGACAGGCAACACCATTCGACACTTAGACAGTTCTCGACTTAGATCAGTCAGGCACGGGTAGCAAAAATTGGTCCCAGCGCCACGATCGATGAGTTAAATAAGTGGGGCAGCGTGACAGATCTTCCAACGGATAGGAACTAGAGTTAAATGCTTCCATTAATGTAAATCTAGTTGTTATGACATTGTCAGAACATCCAAAAGCAGTCTATAAACCCATAAATGTGTTTCCTAACCTTTCTGGAGCGTCATTCTAACATTTGGGGCACCTCCAATGGTTATATAACTTCGCCAAAGCGAAGTCCAAATCTGCGCAGACCTGTTGTTCTAGCGAGGTTCAAACCCTGCGAACCTGCCTTCTGCGAAGTTCCAGTCTGCGAAGTCTTCCATCTGGTTTCCTAAACTTCTTGTAATTTTTCCAACTTAGCCTTATTTTTATTGAGCTTCTTTGCCTTCTTTCATGTTATCTGAGTCTCTTTAATTACTTCTGGAATTGACACCGACTATGCCCCTGCCTCAGGCACGATCTCTGCGCTGACCTCCCAGTCTTAACGGATCATTCTAATTTCACCTTCGAGCTGAAGTGGCTCTTTTGATTCCTCACTAGAACCTCTGTTAAAAACCCAATTCATAGGTCCTTCCTTTTCCCCTGTCACGGCGTCTACGCATACCTGATCTCTTCCTCACAGAAATTTTGGGTTTTGGGGTTTCGTGATTCCCGTCGTCGAGAACCTCAGTCTTCTCGATCCCCCGATCTTCGATATGCCGATTTGCTGAAATGGCTTTCAACTTCAGTTATCCCCCTGGGCTATACCTTTGGTCCACATGACCTCCCCTTATATGACCGCAATCCCTTTCAGGTTTTCACGACTCAAGCGCCTGACCTCTTGGTCTCTCAACTCCCGAATTACTGATTCCTGAAGTGTCAAAATGACCTTGCCTTTCAGGATTTTCCTCGAACTCCTAGATTGTTTCCAAGTGTCCCCCTCAAGATGGACAGTCCTCGTCACTTCGCAATCTCGGGAAATCAAATGCTTATGGGTTCTTTTCCTCGAAACTCCTGAAATCCCGACATGCAAAATGTTGACGGGCTCTTGATCATCGCCACATGTCTCAACTGACGGACGTCCTGATTCAGTCTCAGGATTTCGTGACTTGCAATTCCCCGATGTCACAGTTTCTCTGTCAACTCAAAACCCCGATAGTTGAAATACCGATGGGTTCTTGATCTCTTCCACGTGTCTCAATAGATGGACAGTCCAGATCAAAATCAAGATTTCCACTATGAAGTGACCCGATCTCCTGTCCTCGGGACTTCCGATACCCCAAATTCAAAAACCCTGATATCCCAACATATTTCGGGACCTTCACTCTACTTGCGAGAGTTTAACCCTCGTGCAACTCCTGTCAGATCCCACTACTGATGGGTATCTAAGTGAGGATCCGACGGCTCATGATCTCCCGAGCTTGATACTGGGGAAACAGTCGTAACCTCCTTGCTTCTCTGTCAAATCAGACGGTTGGCGGGATTTCGCAAATTCTCTACGAAGAAATTTGACCGTTCATCTCTTCCCTTTGACGATTTCATAGGTTCGAACCCTTCTGAGGGTTTTCCTGACTTCAAGTCTTTCAAGAACTCCTGCACGCACTCCTTGTGGCAAACCTTCAAATACTTCAATGTTGAACACCTTCGACTCTGCACACTCCTTGCAGCAATAGTCTCTCAACAATTCATTCAGGTTACAAACCCCTAAAGCTTCATTCATCTTGTGCACACTTTGCACGGCTCCTGTGCCTAACTGCACCCTTGAGGAAATGAGAACAAAAGCTAACCTATCTAAGCTTTCAGAGACAAAACCCTTTGAACCCTTTTTGTCAACGCACTCCTTGCGGACAATTCACTCCTTGCAGGAACTCTCGCTCAGACAGAGAAATAATTGAAACTCATTTCCTAACTCTTTCTCTATCAGACTTAAAACATAATCCTGAAATCATTCATACATAGCATAGAAAAGCAAATGTATAACAGAAAGAGTAAAACCTTGAACAGACCATTCAGCATACACATACAAGAAACAAATACAACGCCATGAATCTGAATTAAGACTTCTTCTATTAACTCAAATCTTTGTACATGGTTGTTTTTCAAACACAACTTCTTTGTTCTAGCTATGTATGATCTTCTATGGGAAATGTTCTTTACTATCCTACAATAATACAATGAGGGTGTATATATCCGTTTTCCCTCCATTCCTAAAACTGTCTATTCTGAGAATTCAAAGCTACCTACTAACATTAATGTCTTCTTCGTACTTCAGACGAGAGAAGGTCGCTCAAGGTCTGATTACAATCTATAAGTACGCCTCTCCTTAACTACTACATTTACGTTTGGTGCGTCCATCTTCAAAAAAAATTAAACAATTTATCATGTGTCCAAAATGTATTGCGCTTGCCCCATGCTCGCTTGATGTTGGCGATGCTCCTGCATCATACTCCCTTACTTGAAAATTTTCATGGGCTCCTGTCCATGAGCTCTCACATGGTATGTCCATGCTTATGAATCTCTACTTCATTCTCCCAGCTGGCATCTTCAATTGGATGTCCCTTCCACTTGACCAAGTATTCAAAGTATTGTTTTCTTCTAGTCTTCTTGTTAACTCTTTTGTCTAGTATGCTTTCCATCTGTGGCTTCTCTGCAACAGGCATCTACTTTGTCCACTGGATCTCTGGTTGTTCATCACTTGTTCCTATTTCCTCAGTTTTGTATGGGTACAAATCTGAGACATTGAATATCGGAGAAATTCCGATCCCATCGGGTAATTCAATCTCATAATCATTTGCCCCAAATTTCTTCAAGACCTTACATGGTCTGATCTTCTTCATCTTCAGTTTGTTATATGTCCCCTTCGGGAACCTTTCCTTTCTCAGATGTGCCAGAATCAAATCACCAACCTCAAATTGAAGTTTCCGCATGTGTTGATATGCTTTGCGCTTATATTCTTGGCTCGAGTTCTGTAAATGCTCCTTCACCTGGCTGTGAAGTTCTTTCATCACCTCTACAAAATCTTCTGCACTAGCGCTCCTAGTCGCAATCTGTTCTGAATCCCTCAGTTCAGAAATTCCTCTCGGCTGCATGCCATAAACAATTTGAAATGGACTTTGTCCTATGCTTCTATTCATTGAATCATTATAAGCAAATTTTGCCTGTGGTAATATGTTGTCCCACTAGTTGTGGTGTTCTGTCACCAAGCTCCTCAGCAAGTCTCCTAAACTCTTGTTCATGACTTCTGTCTGTCCATCCGTCTGAGGATGATAAGCTGAACTGAACGATAAATTTGTTCCTAGCTTCTTCCATAAGGTTCTCTATAAGTGTCCCATGAACTTAGTGTCTCGATCCGAAACTATGCTCCTTGGTAAGTCGTGAAGTCGAATGACTTCTTTGAAAAACAGATTCGCAATGTGAGTCGCGTCACTGGTTTTCTGACATGGTATGAAGTGTGTCATTTTGGAAAATCTATCCACTACCACAAAGATTGAGTCAAACCCTCTTTGTATTCTTGGCAACCCCAATATGAAGTCCATGTTGATTGCATCCCATGGCCTCTTAGGTATGGGCAATGGTTGATAAAATCCTGCATTTTGTCTCTTTCCCTTCGAATGCTAGCAAATTATGCATCTATCCATGAATTTCTTGACGTCTGCTCGCATTCCCGGCCAAAAATATGACTCATTCAATTTTGCGAACGTCTTGTTGTGACCGAAATGTCCGGCCAATCCTCCACTATGTTTCTCCTTCAACAAATTCTCCCTCATGGAGCATTTTGGAATACAAAGTTGATTACCTTTAAACAGTAATCCTTCTTGGATCATGTATTCTATCCATTGACTTCTGTCCTTGAGAATTTGATTCTCAGCTGCTTCATACGCCTCCTTAAAATCTGGATCATCTCTGTACATGTTCCTGAGATCATCAAAACCCAGTGTTTTAACTCTGAACTCCTGCAACATCAAACATTTCCTCCTCAAAGCATCAGCAACCTTGTTAGCAGTTCCAGAAATATGCTTAGTTACAAAAGTAAAGTTCTGCATGTATTCAACCCATTTTACATGTCTTTGATTCAACTTTTCCTATTGAATCACAAACTGCAGTGCATGATTGTCACTATATAAGACAAACTCCTTGGGGATCAAGTAATGTCTCCATTTCTTTAATGCCTGAATAATAGCATAAAACTCCTTGTCATATGTGGAGTATTTCACCTTCACCTCGTTCATCTTCTCACTGAAGTATGCTATCGGCTTGTCTTCTTGACTCAAGACTACCCCTATTGCAAATCCACTTTCATCACATTTCACTTGAAATGTCTTTTGGAAATCAGGCAACACCATGATTGTTTGTTCTGTGATTTTCCTCTTCAATAGATTAAAACTTTTCTCGACCTCTTCTATCTAGTGAAAAGATTTGTGTCTCTTCTTCACTGTGTCCATCATCAGTGCACTAATCCCACTGAAATTCCTGATGAATTTTCGATAGAAACTAGCTAATCCATGAAAACTTATCACCTCAAATATACTCTTCGGTGATGGCCAATTCTTGATCACCTCCACCTTATATGGATCCATCCTCAATTTATCTACAGAAATAACAAAACCCAAATAGATGAGTTCTGTTTTCATGAATGAGTATTTCTTCATGTTTATCAGCAGCTTCCCTTGTTGTAATCTCTTCATCACTATAGCTAAGTGGTTTAGATGATCTGCCTCTATTTTACTGAAGATCAGTATGTCATCCAGATACACAATGACAAATTCTCCAATGAATTCCTTCAGGACTTCGTTCATCAACCTCATGAAGGTACTTGGCGCGTTCGTTAAACCAAATGGCATAACAAGCCATTCATAGTACCCTTTGTTAGTCTTGAAGGTTGTCTTCCATTCATCACCTTCTCTCATACGAATCTGGTGATATCCACTTTTCAAATCAATCTTCGAAAAAAATTTCGCTCCACTTAAGAAATCCATTAGATCATCCGTCCTTGGCAATGGAAATCTGTACCTGATGGTTATCTTGTTGATTGCCCTTGAATCAGTACACATCCTCCAGCCTCTGTCTTTCTTTGGACGGAATACTGTCGGAAAAACACATGGACTCAAGCTTTCTCTAACCAACCCTTTGCCCAACAAATCCTGGACTTGTCTCTTGACCTCTTCATTCTCCTGCGACGTTAATCTGTACGCTGCTTTGTTTGGAAAACTAGCTCCAGGTATGAGATCAATATGATGACTCACACTTCTGATTGGTGGCAACGAACGAGGTAGTTCGTCCACTACTATGTCAGCGAACTCTTCCAGCAGTTCTTGAACCTCTTCTGGTAAATCATCTACCCTTGTGCTGGTTAAAACAATCATTGGCTTCCTGACCATAATGAATTGTGGTTCCTCCTTGTTCTTAACCTCTGTAAGAATTTCCTTCCCGCTCATGAGAAGTACAATGTTGCTTACTTCAGGTTTCACCTCCTTATCTTTGATTGGAAGCAACATGTGAGTTCTCCCATTCTTCTCTAGGGTGTATGTGTTCATCCTCCCATCATGAACCACATTTCTGTTATATTTCCACAATCTACCCAGCAATAGATGACAAACATCCATGGGAATAACATCACAGAGTATCTTATCATTATATCCTCCTATCTTAAATTCAACTAAACATTGTTTAGTGACATTTACCTGATGTCCTTTTTGTAGCCATGAAACTCTATATGGACTTGGATGTTCAATCGTCTCCAGCTCCAGCTTTTCTACCATCTCCATTGAAATGAGATTATTCGTGCTACCACTGTCCACAATGACTTTGCATTCCCTGTCCTTGGTTTTGCAAGCAATCCGAAAAAGACTATTTCTTTGGACTGAACTCTCCACCTCCTTCTCTGGTGTTAAGAGAACTTTTCGCATCATCAGTGATCTTCCACCTTCAGCATATTCTACCTCAACATTCCATCTATGTGCTTCAGAAATGTGAGTCTCACCACCTTCTTTCTTCTTATCTGGACATTCATAAGATTTGTGTCCATTCTTTCCACATGTGAAGCACTTTATTACTCCACCTCTTCCTCTTCCTCTGCCTCTAGTACGAGGAAAAATGTTTCCATCTGCATACTGACCTCTCTGTTCGGTATGCTTCCCTCTCTGTGAACTTCCACCTCTTTCAGTCTGATTTTGAGGTTTTTTTCCATCTTCTTTGTGTTTCAGATTTCTATCCTGGGCAACTGATTTTCCTCTGGCTTGACTTCTGCCTCGGCCTCTCTGACCTTGTTTTCGGCTCAGCTTCTCTTCAGCTTTTAGAGCCATCTGATAAGCATCTTCCACCGTTCAGATGGTCATCATGCTCATCTCATCCTGAATGTCGTATATCAGGCCATTCATGTACCTGGCAACCTTTTCATCATCGCTTTCCCGATGACCTGCCCTGATGTTCAGTCTATAGAATTCTTCAGTATATTCCTTCATTGTCATCAGTTTCTGTCTCAAATTTTGCATTCTTTGAAACAAAGTAATCTGGTAATCCCTGGGAATGAATTTTTCCTTCATCTTCGCAATCATCCTATCCCAACTCTTGATTTTCTTCTTGCCTTTGTTGTGTCTGTCAGCTTGTAGTTCATCCCACCACAATGTTGCATGTCCTTTCAATCTTCTGATAGCATGTCTGACCTTCTTGTCTTCCTCGACATCTTCATAGTCAAAATAAGTGTCCAAAGCTCTAATCCAGTCTAGAATCTCTTCAGCATCCAGGTTTCCCTCATAAACTGGGATGTCCATTTTTTCCCAAGCACCCATCCTTGCGATAGCTCTAATCAAGTGTTCATTGGCAGCATCTTCCGCTGAAATTTCTTCTTCTTCATGTTCAACTTCATTTTCACTTTCGGAATCACTAAGATCCCCAGCACCGACTGTGCGCCTTTGTGTTGTCTCCATGTCCTCAAGTCTGGCGTGTAAATCATGCATTTCCCTTGCCATGGTTGGGTCAGGCATCTGCCTACCTCTTCTTCTTGGTATTTCCCTTTCCTCTGGCGGATCGGGTGTTTGCATGTCCCTTCTTCTTGGAGGCATGGTGAATCTTTCTTTTCCTTGCTACAGAAAGCAAAGAAACCTTTATGTGCTTTGATACCAAACCTGACGTCGACTATGCCCCTGCCTCGGCCATGGTCTCTACGCTGACCTCCTGGTCTTAACGGATTGTTCTAATTTCACCTTCGAGATGAAGTGGCTCTTTCGATTCCTCACTAGAACCTCTGTTAAAAACTCGATTCACAGGTCCTTCCTTTTCCCCTGTCATGGCTTCTGTGCATACCTAATCTCTTCCTGACAGAAATTTTGGGTTTCAGGGTTTTGTGATTGCCGTTGTCGAGAACCTCAGTCCTCTCGATCCCCTGATCTTCGATATGTCAATTTTCTGAAACAGCTTTCAACTTCAGTTAGCCCCTTGGGCTATACCTTTGGTCCACATGACCTCCCCTTATATGACTGCAATCCCTTTTGGGTTTTCACGACTCAATTTCCTGACCTCTTGGTCTCTCGACTCCCAAATTACCGATTCCCAAAGTGCCGAAATGACCTTGCCTTTCAGGATTTTCCTCGAACTCCTAGATTGTTGCCACGTGTCCCCCTCAAGATGGACGGTCCTCATCGCTTCGCAATCTCGGGAAATCAAATGCTTATGGGTTCTTTTCCTCGGAACTCCCGAAATCCCGACATGGAAAATGCCGAAGGGCTCTTGATCGTTGCCACATGTCTCAACTGACGGACGGTCCTGATTCAGTCTCAGGATTTTGCAACTTGCAATTCCCCGATGTCACAGTTTCTCTGTCAACTCAAAACCTCGGTAGCCAAAATACCGACGAGTTCTTGATCTCTGCCACATGTCTCAACAGATGGATGGTCCAGATCAAAATTGGGATTTCCACTATGAAGTGACCCAATCTCCTGTCCTCGATACTTTTGATACCCCAAATTTAGAAACTCCGATATCCCGACATCTTTCGGGACCTTCACTCTGCTTGCAAGAGTTTAACCCTCATGCAAATCCTGTCAGATCCCACGACTGACGGGTATCTAAGTGAGGATCCGACGACTCATGATCTCTCGAGCTTGAAATTGGGGAAACAATCGTAACCTCATTGCTTCTCTGTCAGATCGGATGGCTGGCAGGATTTCGCAAATTCTCTACGAATAAATTTGACCATTCGTCTCTTCCCTTTGACGACTTCGCAGGTTCAAACCCTTCTGAGGGTTTTCCCGACGTCAAGTCTTTCAAGAACTCCTGCATGCACTCCTTGCGGCAAACATTCAAACACTTCAGTGTTGAACACCTTCGACTCTGCACACTTCTTGCAGTAGCAGTCTCTCAACAATTCATTCAGGTTACAAACCCCTAAAGCTTCATTCGGCCTGTGCACACATTGCACGGCTCCTGTGACTAACTACACCCTTGAGGAAATGAGAACAAAAGCTAACCTATCTGAGCTTTCAGAGACAAAACCCTCTGAACCCTTTTTGTCAACGCACTCCTTCTGGACAATTCAATTGCACTCCTTGTAGGAACTCTCGCTCAGACAGAGAAAAAATTGAAACTCATTTCCTAACTCTTTCTCTCTCAGACTTAAAACATAATCCTGAAATCATTCATACAAAGCATAGAAAAGAAAATGTATAACAGAAAGAGTAAAACATTGAACAGATCATTCAGCATACACATACAAGAAACAAATACAACGCCATGAATCTGAATTAAGACTTCTTCTATTAACTCAAATCTCTTTACATGGGTGTTTTTCAAACACAGCTTCTCTGTTCCATCTTTGTATGCTCTTCTCTGGTAAATGTTCTTCACTATCCTACAATAATACAATGAGGGTGTCTATATCTGTTTTCCCTCCACTCCTAAAACTGTTTAATCTGAGAATTCAAAGCTACCTACTAACATAAATGTTTTCTTCGTCCTTCAGATGAGAGTGGGTCACTTAAGGTCTGATTACAATCTATAAGTATGCCTCTCCTTAACTACTACATTTACATTTGGCGTGTCCATCTTCAAAAGTTTTTAAACAATTTATCATGTGTCCAAAATGTGTTGCGCTTGCCCCACGCTCGCTTGACATTGGCAATGCTCCTGCATCAGGAATCCTCTTTCCATTTTTATTCCTATCTTCCCCTAGCGTAGTGGCTTCGCACTGTTGAGGTACCCTCAAAGGTTCTGAAGTTAATATCCCTTTTCTCAACACTTCTTGAGTGGGAACACTTCTCTCTTGGATAGATAGGTTCTTCAAGCCTTCCTGCATTCTTTCAACCTTGATAGCTAGTTCTTTTATTTTTTGTCCCTCCTGCATTGTTACTTTGCTCTGTTGCTTCAACTTATCCTCTCATTCTTCTCTTAGTTGGTCTATTTTCCTAGCTATGAGATCCCTTAATTCTTGATTTTTCTTTTATGTAGCTTCTTCCTCTGCTTTCCTTCTGATCTGATCCTTCTCAATCCAAGTCTCACCTAACAAAAGTGGGAAAGGGGCATTTTCCTCAACAAACCTAATGACTTCAAATTCTTCTTCAGTCGATGTTCTATGAATAATAATAGGTACAGTAGTTACTCTTCCACATAAAGTTATCATCTTGCCCTTAAACAAACCTATCCTTCCTAAAGAAGGTACCACAGTAGGCTTTCACAAAACATCCCAAGTTTCTTCTCTCATAATATTCACTTGTGTTTCTTAATCCAAGACTATACAATCTATGTTGAAGTCTTTTCTTCTTGCAGTTATGCATTTTTTTGCCTTTGGGATTTCTGGTAAACTGACATCTTTATGGACATCCATCATTTCTTCCAACTGTAATAACATAGTCTAAACCTCCTCTGACCTTTTCTCTTTATGACTTTCTAACATACCCTTAGTCTCTTGACTCTTTTCATAATTTTCTTGTCTTATGTCCCTCCCTTCAACTTTAGCAATAATCCTTGGACAATCCTCAACCTTATGACCAACAACCTTACAACAAAGAAAAATAGGCCCTACCTCAGGGAATTCCTTAGCAAGATGTATCGACCTTCTACAATTATAACACAAAGTCAATCCTCTTTTTCTCTTAAATGTTCCCCAATATTTTTTGTACTGCGCACTTTCCCTAGGATCATAGTGTTGGACCTGCAATCTACAAAAATTCGTTCTAGAGTCCTGCATCCACTTATCAGTCCAAAAAATCTTTCTATGAATAGGAATAACATATATTTCTTCCTTTCCATTAAATTTACTCCAATCAACTCTTTCTTTCAACTGTGCCCTAGCCTTCAGACTAGGACAAAATCTATTAAACATACTTAAATCCATGCTTTCAAAACAAAGAATTTCACTTATCTTTCTCTTACCAAAGCAAAAAGTTTTCCTCTTTTAGAATCTTGCTTAGTCAACAAGTCAGTGTTGGGGGGAAGAATATGTAGATGTCTATTATTATTCTAGGAGTATGACTTTAAGATTGTGGTTAAGCCAGGAAGAATGAATAAGGGACCTGACCACTTATCCAGGTTAGAACATGGAGAGGAACCTACCAATTTGGATGATACACTACCATATGCATAGTTGTTGGCCATCAGGAAATTCGATGATCACTTCGTCGAGATAGTCTAGTTCATGTCCACAAGAATGGAACCTCGCAAGTATACAATTATTCAGAAGAAACAGTTGGTAGTCCACGCTGCAGATTTTCAACTTATAGTTGGACATTTATATAAGATGGGACCAGATGATATCTTAAGAAGATGTGTTATGGAGTCAGAAAGACCATTGATTCTTACAAAAGAACATGAAGGCATCGCAGGAAGACATTATGCAGGGAAAGCAATAGCACAGAAGGTTCTCAGAGGTGGCCTCTGGTGGCCCACATTACATAAGGATGCTAAGGAATACTACAGAGCCTGTGATGTATGTCAAAGAGTAGGGAAGCCTTCTAGAAGGGATGAGATGCCTTTATCACCTCAGTTAAATTCACAAGAATTTGAGAAAAGGGCTATTGACTTTGTGGGACCTATCAACCCACCAAGAAAGCGCACAGGAGCTCAATATATCATCATTGCTACAGAGTTTTTACCAGATGGACAGAAGCAAGAATAGTTAAATATTGTAGTGCAACTATAGCTACACGGTTCATCTTTGATGACATCATAACCATATTTGGATGCTCGGAGATCCTTATGAGTGATCAAGGCACACACTTCATTAAAAAAACTATTGAAGCCTTGACTTAGGAGTTCAGAGCTCACCATCAAAAGAGCACACCATATCACCCACAGGCGAATGGTACAGTCGAAGCTTTCAATAATATTTTGGAGACAATGCTGACTAAGATTTGTAGTGTTAATAGAGATGATTGGGATTTGAGAATTCTAGCAGTGTTATGGGCTTATCTAACTACTTGAAAAAAGTTAACAACGCATACTCTCTTCAAGTTAGTTTATGGCTAGGAAGTAGTGGTTCCTATGGAAAATTTGGTTCCTAGTTTAAGAATTGTAGCATTTACATGTATGGATGACACCGACGATGTTCAAGACAGGCTCACGCGGTTGATGGAACTAGAGGAAGACAGGTTCATTGCAGGATTTCATCAGCAGGTAAAAAACGTACAAGAAAAGTCTTACCATGATAGACATATCAAGAAGAAAGAATTTAAACAAGGAAAATTGGTACTTTTATATGACAGCAAGTTCATGAAGCATCCAGAAAATTTTAGGACACATTGGCTTGGGCCATTCGAGGTTGTCTATGTTACAGAAGGTGGAGTTACGTAGTTAAAGGCTCTTAATGGAGAATGGAAGGATGGTTTAGTAAATGGGAGTCAGTTGAAGTTGTATTGTGACAACCAACAACTTCGTAGCTCTCAGTAAAAGCAAAGGAAGAAGGGTCTAGGTACCAGGTGCAGTTGAAATTGGGTACCAGACACAGAAAATACAATCTACACACGATAGGGAGGGACAGAGCAGAAAGCACAGGCTACTTCACGCAGTCTGCAGTCGAAGTAATACAGAAGGATCAACCCTGCAGTGACTCGGGACGAGTCATGTGTGGGTGTTGGGGGCTTGTTGGACCTTGGTCATGTATTAAGAAAAAAAGAGAAGATTAAGGAAGAAGAAAGACAAAGTATGAAGTGCATAGAAGGAACAAAAATTGAGGAAGGGTCGAAGTGGTTAAAGAAGCATAAAGGAAGGAACGAAGTAAGGGAAAGAAATTCGTTGAAAGAAAAGATCAAGGAAGAAAAAACAGCAAAGATGATAGATCATGGACAAGTTAGCAAGAAAAAGAAAACACTAATGGGTGCTTTGGAGCACCTCATGGAGAAGAAGGAAGAACAGGTCGGTGAAGTCCTTAAAATGAGGGTTATGTGGACCTAGGGTTTTTGGCACATGGGCTTCGGTCCATGGTTTTCTAAGAGTCATGGAATGTATAAATAGAGGTCTAGAAGAGTTGATATGGAATGTGATAGTGGTGTTGAGATATAAAAGTGTTATGTTTTAGGGCATTCTTGTATTTTGGGTCTTCAGTTGGGTGTGAAGATCAACCCTGCAGCTCGGTGCGTAGGGATAGGAAATAAAAAGGAAGAAAGGATCTGCAGTTGAGTGTGCAGATAGAACTGTATATCTTCATCTATTCTATCAATAAACACAGTTTTATGGACCTAGCCCTAGGGAGAGGGTGAACCACGTAAAATCTTGTTGTTCCATGTGGTTGATGTTTTGTTATTTACTACCTTTTACATTGTTATTGCATTCTTATTTTTCGTGTCGAAGATAAGAATATATAACTTACTTCGTGAAGTTAAGCATAACATTGTTAAGAATCTTTGGGCTATTTTGCATTGTTGTTTTGGAATCATCTTGCATTTACTCTGGTTGTAGACACTTGTGTCCTGCAACCATCCTATTACTACTTTTGGTGAGACTTCATCTACTTCGCAGGTGTTGTTGTAAGGGCCAGTAGTTAGGGTTCGTTGGTGCGTTGTTAGAGTTGAACCTTGGGTTTTCCCCTATGCCAACAAATGGTTCCGTTGCAATGAAACCATTTGTTGGCACAGGGGAAAACCCAAGGTTCAACGCTTAACAATGCACCAACAAAACCTCGACTACCGACCCTTTCAGCAACACTTGCGAAGAAGGCGAAGTCTCACCCGAGGTAGAAGCGGGGGGGGGTTACAGGATGCAGGTGTCTATAACCAGGCTAGGACACGATTATGTGATAAGAGCACTTCACAGAATATTATGTTAATGCTTAGGAAGTGAACATGAATTAGTTTATTAACCTCATTAACACCACAGAGCATAATCAAAGACAGATAAGCACAGTAACAACAAGTGATTATGCACCATGAGTACTTAGCACTGTGAGTTAAGCCTAACATTCATTTACCCTTTAACATAAGTAAAGTACTTAATAAACAAAATATATATTCATTACACATCATAATCAAAGCACTGAGCAAATGTATAACAGAAATGACATTGCACAAAGCAAACCATGAGACACCAGATATACATAGTTCATGCTAGGGTGGGGCTATGTCCACAAACCGCTTTGCCTCTTTATTATTTTCCAAAATATTACATCCAGTCACTCATGTGCACTAAGCCACAGAGTCGAACTTCGCACAAGACAGGAGATCTGCACACTAAGCACTAGATCCTCCTTCTTTACCTTCCAAAAATAGGTCAAATGCATTGAGCCAAAATCTCTTATCATGACAGTTAGCACCTGCTCCACACTGAGCATCACAAGCACTAAGCAGAGTCTACAAAATCACAGTCGAGCACAAAGCCTCGACCACATACATTTCTTCGCACAAAAAACTATTGCTTCTACAATACATTCCTCTTTATTTATACTTTACAAAATCTTACAATAAGGCCTAAACATGGGGAAAACCCATAGGCCGACATCCCATAAACCCGTGACAAAACCCATAAGACCCCTTATTGGGTCCACATACCCTCAAAATAGGTGAGATCTGTGATCTCAGCTCCGCCTAGGGGCTCCTACTTCGACCAACATATTGAAGTCCAAAAATGGGCCAAAACCTCCAAAATTGACCAAAGTTTCCCCAAAACTTGGTCAAGGGCCAACAATCAAGGATATTGCTACAACCAACTATATTCTGTATTTATTGTTCCATTCATGCACTATTATTGTATAGGAGTTATGGTTAGCATAGTACACAACATAATGTGAAGTGACTCTTGAGTAAATATTATTAGATAAATCTTAACAACTCCATGCAAGTGTTTTTATTGGATCAACCATCAAATGATGATATCTGTCAGCTATAAAAAGAAAAAATATATATCAAAGGTTATTCAACAATTAGATGCATCGATCCATTATTTAATAATACTTAAATCATGAATAAGTGTGACGTAGGTATATGGAGACTGCCAAGATATACCCATATCAAACTCATTATTTTCCGTGCAAAAGAAACATATCATCTTCAAATCTTTTATCAAATTTAAACCATCAAAAAGATGGATTGTCTAGCATGAAACAGTGGTTAGTTAGCAAACTATAGCATTGTTTAGCGAGCTAATCCAAATGAACGAAAATGTGCACCAGAGATAATCCTTATATCCCTCGAACCATGAACAGATTTCGAATTTAAATGCAAACCGTCCAAGGTTTTAAGCACAATATTTTCAAGTAATTGGTACCATTGTCAATGTTAAATCCTTTAATGATAACCAACACCCTAGCCAATGCCAATGCCACGAATAAACGGACTCCGGAAACACAAATTCGAGCCCCATTACTCCGAATAAGTGATTATAAATGAGGATGAATGAAAAATAATAATAAAGTAAAAGAAAGTTAGTCATGACAATGGAATAAAATGAAATATAATTAGCATCAAAGTGTAATAATTATGAGCAATGAAATCAAGTATATATATATATTGAAATTCATAAAGAACCAACTTATTTCAATTAATTCCCTTAAGGAAGAACCAAGACAACAAAATTGGCATTCAACCCAAGACACCGAGAGAGTGGGTCTTGTTAGATCCTAGGCCTCCACCTCTCCCTTCTACTCATGAAACCAACCTATTCATCTATCAACCTAGCTCTTAGTTAGTTTTTCTTCTTGACTATTTGTTAGGTCATTTTGTTTTATGCCATCCCTTATTTTATTTATGTTAGTTGTTTGTTCTTTATAAGGTTGAGTCAACTCTTGATTTGAGTTTAGATAAGTCCTATCACCATCATTTATATCACTAATGGATCACACGAAGGATAACCTAGGCCTACGAGTGCAAAGGTGTTGATTGCAAGAATGCCAACATTCTTGCAATCAATAGACATACTATGTTTT
>ML826749.1:0-14933 GCA_009831015.1 Picea engelmannii
TAACATTACAAATTAACAACTATATGATATAATAATATTATTATATAATAAGAATACATTATTAATAAATAATGGAAGCACACATTATTATTAATATATAATAATAATGGAAATATAATAATTAAATGGTAATAGATATCATAAAATAAATAACAAAAATACTAATAATATAAAATAATCCATATTGAGTATTTCAAATGTATTGAACATATCGTGAGACGATCTCACCAAGATCTTAACTAAGATGAGGTGTGCATATCGTTAAATATTGTCAAACATAAATGTAACACATAATCATCCTTGAATTTAATATGTCCAAGTCAACTATTATGGTTGAATCAATTCTTTGAAATTATATTGGTTATTGAATTTCCAACTCAACAAGCACGATTTTTCTTATAAGGTACATTTTTGGAGCAAATTTTCTCTAGTGAATATTGAAGGGGAAACAACTATATGCAAATCGACCTTCCAAGTGTGTCGTTGGGGTTTGGGAAGTGGAATATTTGGGTCATATTACATCTCATGAGGGTGTCAAGGTAGAATCTAACAAAATTAAAGTTGTGATGGAATGACCAATTGCTAAAGCATTAAATAATATTAGGAAATTCTTAGGAATGATGGTCTATTACCGCAATTTTGTGAAGAACTATGGTCCAATAACAACACCTTTACTATCATTATTGAAAAGGGGGGGCTTTTCTCAAACTCATGAAGAAACCTAAGCTTTTGACAAACTTAAGGAGGACATGTGTAGAACTCTCGTCTTGGTCATGCCTGACTTTACAAAAACCTTTATTGTGAAGTGTGATGCCTCAAGACATGGCATCAGTGCAATTTTAATGCAATAAGGCCCTAGCCTTTGGAAGATGTCTACTTAGAGGAAATAACTTATTAAAGCAAATTTGTGAGAAGGAAACGTTGGCCATACTATATGTATCTAAGCAATACACTCTTACCTAGGAAGACACTTCAAGGCAAAATAGATCATGACAACCTAAAGCACTTCTTGGAACAAAAACTAGCATTCAAAAGAGCTACAAAAATGTGTCACAAAAATGCTAGGTTATGACTATGAAATTATCTACAAAAAGGGGAAAATGAATGTGGTGGTAGATGCACTTTCAAGGAAGGAAGAGGACATTGAGGCCTTACTTTGTGTTATTTCCATTCTACAAACCGATTGGGTGAAAGAAGGAAGGATATAATGACAACAAAACCAAAATACACGGTAGCTCATTCAACAACTACAACAAAACATTGGTGGATCAAATAAATTTGTGTGGAAGAATGGTTCTCTCTCTCTCTCTCTCTCTCTCTCTCTCTCTCTCTCTCTCTCTCTATATATATATATATATATATATATATATATATTACCTACTACAAAAGAAGGTCCTTTTAGAACTACACACTTCTCCTACAGGAGGACACTCAAGATTTCTTTCTAGGAATGTATTCAAAATAATGTTCAAAATTTTGTGTGGAGTGTTTGGTTTGCCTACAAAACAAAGGAGAGACGATCAAGACATTGGGTCTCCTATAATCATTATCCATACCAAATCAACGTTTGGAAGTGGTCTCAATGGATTTTATCACAGTTCTACCAAAGACTGAAGAGAAGAATGTCATCATGGTGGTGGTGGATTGACTCACAAAGTATGCCCATTTTTTCCCACTTTCTTATTTTTTTAAAGAAAGTGCAGTAGTCATAACATTCATAGAAATAGTTCATAAGCTACATGGAAACCCCATGATTATTGTAAGTGACAAAGATCCAATTTTCACTAGTAATTTTTTTGATATATTTTTTTCCTTGTTTGGGTACTCAACTGCCTCACAACTCCTTACCATTCTAATCTTATGGGAAAACTAAGATTGTGAATAATTTCTAGAAGGTTGTTTCATCATGTTTTGTGCTATATCCAAGTTGTCCTTCAATAGTTGGAGGACCTTTTTTTAGTGATCGGTCTTACCTTCCATTGCTTGAACCTTAGGTTTCCCTCTTGAGGGTCATGTGATGGATTGAAGATGATCCCCATAGAGTGCTAGAAAAAATCACAATGGATCAAATGGTTACCTTTAGAAAAATGGTGGTATAACATTTCCTTCCATGCTCCATCCAAAATGTCCCTCTTTATGACACTCTATGGAGATCATCCTCCATCCTTCACATCACCCTCGAGAGGGAAAATAAGGTTCAAGCAATGGAGGATCGCATCAATCACTAACAAGAAGTCCTCCAACTATTGAAGGACAACTTGGTTATAGCATAAAACATGATGAAATAATAAGAAATTCAACATCATAGTGAAAGTTATGGCTTTGAATTGGGAGATTGGGTATTTATGAGGCTACAATCATACCAATATATTTCCCTCAAGCAACAAAATAAGGACAATAAATTATCACCCAAGTACTATGGTTCATATAAGTTGTTGTAGAGGATTGATAATATAGCTTACATATTGGAGTTTCCTTTATCTTCATTTATATATCCAGTGTATGTTTCGTGTTTAGAGGTAATCGATGACAAGATCCCAGTTCAAACTATTTTTCCAAAGATAGATAAAGAAGGAAAAACCATACTAGAAGTTAAAGCGGTCATTGAAACACAAATCAAGAAACTACAAAAATGAGCGATTACTAAGTACCTTATCAAGTGGAATAACGTGCTAACACAAGGTGTGTGTTGGGATCCAAATACTTAAGATATCACAATAAAATAGAAGTACATACCACATAAACCAATGTGAGTGTGGAGCACAACTCCAGATAGATAAGAGATGTGAGTTACATAATAACTTCTTAAAGAATAGGAGAACCTCCTCCAAACACTCAAATACATTGTTACCAACAAATCACATGTCTTCAATAATGACTACATGATCTCTATATATACCTATTCACACTTTTCACATGTGGCCCCTTTATTATTAGGCTAACCCAATTACATATACATTTCCACATTACATGTATAGTTAACCCCATATATCCCCCCTTGGGGTCATATCATATACATTTAACCCCATGTATGTCCCCCTTGGGGTCATATCATAGTACCCTCCTTCAAAAGTTTTGTCCTAGGAGATTTAAAGGCTTTACATGTGATGAAACCAAGTAATATGATTTTATTATTTTCTTACATTCTTCTTTCCATTGATGATAATCCATCCATCCAAACTCGACTCTTTTTGGTCTTAATCCTTGATGGCTAGTTGTGCATAATTTTATTTCCCTTGATTCCATTTATTTTTGTTGAAGCTTATCCAATTTTTAGTAGTTGTTGGTCTCTAATAATATCTTGTTGAATAATGGTTTTTGGATTCCTTATTCCATGAATGTTGATGAGTATTCAATCTTCTTCCTTGATAATGTTGATATCTATCTTCTTATCTTCCTTGAAATCTTTCCTAGTAATGAGGGTGTCGATATGGTTTTTCATTTGATTGTTTTCCTTCTCCCTACACATTGATTTCATTTGTCTTATTTTCAAAGATATTGGTATCCTCTATTATATTTACTTGGTCTTCAATTACTCTAGCCTTGGAGATAATACCATCATATTTGACATATATATTCTCTAAATAGAGTTCAACTTCTTCAAATATCTTCTGGTGACCTTATTGAATCTTGTCTTCTTTCTCCTTTTGAAGTTGCAATGTGACCCCACCTATCAAATTATAACACACTTCTTCAATGTGAGTGTGGAGAAAAACTACAAGATATATAACATATATGAGTTACACAATAACTCCTTAATGAATAGGAGAACCTCCGCCAAATATATAAATGCATTGATACCTTCAAATCACCTATCCTCAATAATGACCACATGATCTCTATATATACCTATTCACACATTTCACATGTGGTTAGTTTATTATTAGGCCAACCTTATTACATATACATTTACACATTACATGTACATTTAACCCAATATATGCCCCCTTTTGGGGTCATATCATATATATTTAAACCCATATATTCCCTCCTTTGGATGTTAGGATCCAAATGCTTAATATATTACAATAAAAAAGATGTACACATTGTGTACACCAATGTGAGCATGGAACACAACTCAAAAATAGATACGAGTTACACAATAACTCCTTAAAGAATAGGAGAACCTTCTTAAAATACCCAAATACATTGATACCTCCAAATCACATGTCATCAATAATGACTACATGATCTCTCTATATATATAACTATCAACAAATTTCACATGCATCCCTTTTATTATTAGAATGACCCTATTACACATACATTTACACATTACATGTACATTTAACCCCATATATGCCCCCCTTTTGGATCATATCATATATATTTAACCCCATATACACCCCTTTGGGGTCATATCAATGTGACTTGGAAGATGAGTTCTTCAAACAGAAGCATCCACAAGTGATCAATGTTGAATACAATATTGGTTTGAAGGGGAAGGTCACGTTAAGCCCCTAATCATAACCCTCATTCATTATATTTACAATAATTGAATTTATATTGAATTAATATTATTGTATTTAGATTATTATCATTGAATAATCATCTCATCTTGTGCATTTGATATATTGTAAAAGGAGGTTTCCCCCTCAAAGATTTGTTGAGATCAATTCATGCTTCTGAAATTTCCCTTCCTTTTCTATTTTCCCAACTTCTATTTTCCATTTATTTTCCCTCTTCAATACCTACCCTCATTCCCCTTTTATTTTTTCCCTTCTCTTTTCCCTCTTCTATACCTACCCTCATTCCCAACTTTTGTTTTCCATTTCTTTTCCCTCTTCTATACCTACCCTCATTTTTTTTTTCCTTCTCTTTTTGCCCTTTTCACAAACCTCATTAAAACCATAAAAATTGTATCAGAAGAAAAGGGGCACATGGTTAGGGGAAGCATTTCCACAGGGGGAGAGAAGAAATATCCTCGATGTTATTTTTGTCAAAGGGGGAGGAAATTGATAAACAACATAAATACAAATATTTCAAAAAGAAAAGGTTTCCATCAATGCCAAAGTGGGAGAATGTTGGACACAATGGTACAATATTGTCATTGATGTCAACAAGGTGCAGAAGAATCCAGTATAAACCCAAATCTCAGAAGGATGGACATTAATCGAATCTCATAAGGGAGAGCGCATTGCAGAAACTCTATTGGGATTGAAATCCCCACAATAAAACTCCAAAAGAAACAAGGAAGAATCTTGTTCGTTTATATAATTCTCAAGAAAATCTTGGACCGTCAGATCACGTAGAAATCGGAGCCTACACAGAATAATATCGTGTGAAGGATCGTGGAAATCTAATCGTCCAGTCAAATTTTAGGAGTAATCGCAACCATCAGATCAATTAGAACCATTGATCAAAGTCAAGTGGAAGAATAACGTAAGTTTCGAGACATTGGAGATAAGGCAGAGGAACGAACTTACGAAGTCATGAAATTTTGCCAGTTGTTAGATCAAGGAGGGACTTTGGATAAATTATCAACCAACCGATCAATTTTAGTGGAAGGACAGTGTAAGAAACAAATATCCCACAGTCTCGGATTAAACGAACTACCATCAACCGTTGATCTGGAGTGAAAATATTGGAACTATCAGATCATGGTAAAGGAAAGGAGACGGTCAACTCCACTGCTGACCACTCCAGCGAAAAGAATCTAAGAAAATGTAAGTTTACCCAAAGGTAAAAGCGTCGAATTCACGAACTGTCGTCAATCATTTACCTGTAGTGAAATATTAGAACCGTTAGATCACAGTAAAGGAAAGGAGATAATTAACTCCGATGCTGACCACTTCAGCGAAAATGGGTCTAAAACATGTAAGTTCACTCGAAGGTCAAAGCGCCAAATTTTCGAAGTGAATGAGGTCCATCAGATCTGGTAAATTCATGGTGACCATTGGATGAGGATAGGTAGGTCCAATGGTGGTCAACTTCAACGCTGACCATTTCGGAGAAAAGGGGTCTAAGACATGTAAGCTCACCCGAAAGTCGAAGCCCTGAATTTTCGAAGTGAATGAGGGCCATCATATTTGGGAAATGCATGATGACCATTGGATGATGATAGGAGGGTCCAATGGTTATCAAATTTGGTGCTTACCACTTCGGCAAAAAAGGGTCTAAAACATGTAAGTTCACCCAAAGGTCGGAGCCTTGAAGTCCTGAAGTGAATGAGGGTCGTTGGATCAAGAATTCAGGTGAAAAATAGATCGTTCGATATATGATCCAAAAGGGAAATACATATGACACTTCAGGAGATCCATGTCAACAAGTACACGTGGCTCAATCATATGGTGACAAGTGTCAAGGTCCAGTTGGCACTATAGGTATATGTAAGTCACGAATCTAGGTGGCATGTGGTAGCCACTTGACCAATGCCACATCAACAATGAATTCAACAAGCTACGTCACTATGGTAGTATGTACTTCAGGGATATCCCGTTTCTCCTACCAAAAACTACCTGAAGCGGTGAAGGGTGAAGTTCTGAAGTGAACAAGAATCGTCCATCTCAACGTGAAATTAAAACATGACCGTTGATCTTGATAATTGATTAAGTACATGTTTGGATTAACACCTAACCATTGCCCGTGGTCATATGGAATAGAGGTCCTGAAGTTTTTATGTCTAAAATTTAACACACAGAATAAGAAATGTATCTCATTCAAGAAGGAACGTTGAACCGGATAGGATATCGACTTTGTCCCGATTTATCTTAAGTAATCCAATACTTGTAATACATTAAAAATCTAATCAAAAATATTATATTTGATCAACGTAAATTAAGAATGAAATAAAGAGACATGGGATTGAGTTAAAACAAAATTGATCCATATCAGTGAGTGATTTATGAAAATCCCTCTCACTAAATTGAAAATCGTTCACGATAATGTATGAATAATAATGGAGAAAAACAAACATTATTATTGTTAATTTAAATGAAGAGGTGTGATGGTCCAAATAAAGGGACACAATGCTTCAATGCTCACACCAGTTGGAAAACTATATAAGCAAGAAAAAATGGTGAAGAAGAAGTGTCTATGTAGTCTAGATTAGAAGATCAAAGCAAAATCAAAGTCCAAGAATAGGAACTGATGATACTTATGTAGTGAGGGTGGAAGGTAGGAGAAAGGAAGGATTCATATCCTTTACTGGATAAGGGAGTTGGTGCTTCCTAGGGTTGGTGTCCTAAAGACAAGGGAGTTGGTGCTTCCTAGGGTTGGTGCCCTAAAAAAAAGGGAGTTGGTGCTTTCTAGGTTTGGTGCCCTGAAGAAGGGAATTTGTGTCTCCTAGAGTTGATTCTCTAAAAAGGATTGGTGTCCTTCACTATTCTTTATAAAACCTTGTAATTCATGTTAATTATATTTATATAAATGATTTTAAATACAAGTCCATTGTTGATCTATTGTGGTAATTAATAAAATATCTAAGTAATAGATAATTATTGAAAAAGGGTAATATTGATTCACCCCCCCCCCCTCTCAGTATTTCCAACAAACATCTCATATGGATACCATGGAGGAAGCAACGATTAAAGCCACTGAGATGGAAGAAATCATGATTGAAATGGGTGTCAACCCTGACATTATCTTGGGGAAAGTACAAAGGAAGATGGGAGGCTTAAGTATTGATAATCAAGGAGCCTCTAGTTCAAGAAAGAATGAAGAATTCAAGCCACGACTGACCCAAAATCAAACAATTGGAGGAGTATTTTTCAAGGGAACCATACCATATGTGAAGGTAGACCCTATTGTGACACAAGAAACCAAGAAAATAATTGAAATTGTGTAAATGAATAGAACTCTAAGGAAAATGTAGAAGGAGATAACCAGACTAAGAAGGGGGGATAATTATGTAGCACATCCGAGAATGTTGGTCCAAGAGAAAAGAAGAAGCCCTCCCCCAAAAAACAGAGTGAGGTTTGAAAACATGGATAATCCGCAAAGACCAAGGGTTCTGAGGAATCCAACCCCCAATGTAGTTGTTTTGGATGATGTATATGATGAGAAAATGGTTGAGCAAGAGAACTATTATTCACCTGATGAAATTTCAAAAAATATACAGATGGATGGATGCAAGATGTCCATGTATATATTTGAAGAAGGAAGAAACGACCCCAACTTGCAAGAAAACATCTCCCAGACAAGATGTTTTGTAAATAGATCCAAGAATAAAAATGATTATGAAAAGAAAAATGAAAAAGACAAAGAAAAAATGAATGAGAAAAGAGAAAATGAGAAAATGACGGATAGCATTGGAAGTAAGAAGAAACACCTGATGTCAAAATCCACTCAGATGACATACAATGTTGTAGAGGACTTAAGTAAACTAGGGATAACTCTTCCTTTTACAGAAGTGGTGAAGATTTTCCAACAAAGGGAAATCATTTTGATATTATTGGATGATCCGTATCGAAAAGCAGAAGTTGTCGTTACAAGTTTGAAACAAAGACAAAACAAATCAACCGTCAATTTGAGAGGTAAAATTCCTCCCTTTTATATTTCAATTGAAAATCATTATGTTGCACTTCATAATTGTTTAGTTGATACTGGCGTGACCGATGATATTATGCCACTAGCGGTCATGGAGGCATTGGGAAAGAAATGTACCAAATATTACGATACTGGTGAAAGTAAATATGCAATTAATTCCAGACAAGTGTCGGCTTATGGAGAAATCAAGGACTTTTATGCTTGGATCACAGTGGCTCCCCATATTATTACAATTTTCAATATTATTATGGTAGACCTTCCTCCGGCATATGGAGTTTTTTTAGGAAGAGATTGGTCATCCATGATCGGGGGATACATAATGAACAATGGAAGTTGCATGATGTTGCTAGGAAAAGGAGAAATGATTAAGGTTCCCTATGAACCCAGGAAACCCTTCTCTTTCAAAAATAAGGATAATGAATTAATGGAAAATTATATAGATGTTAGGATTGGAAATTATGCTATCCTAGACATGGAACACATTGAAAGCCCAGAGAAAATTCAAGACATGGAGAATCAAGAGCATCCATTTGAATGTTATTGGAGGATGTCATTCGATGGAGCTTGTTCAACTTCGGGAGTGGAGTTGAAATTGTCAATGTAAGTCCAGGGAAGATTATGCATCGACATGCTATTAGACTTTAATTTTCATGTACGGGTAATGAGGCAGAATATGAAGCTTTGATTCAGGGAATGATTCTTGCACAAGAAATGAAGATAGAACATCTAATTATGACTGGTGACTCCGAGTTGGTAATTAATCAAGTCACCCAGAGGTATAGAATCGAGAATGAAAGACTCAAATTATATTTTAAAATATTTAACAAATTGATGGAATCTTTCAGCTCTTTCAACATTTCTTTCATTCGAAGGGACAAGAATCAGAAGAAAGTTTCATTGGCTTTGGCGGCCTCATTTTCAAACCTGGATGATATTCAAAGAAAAACATATTTTCAAGTAGAAAGAGTATTCTGACCTTTTGTACCTGATAACCTGGAAAATTTACAAGTATTTGAGAATGACGAACAGTTGGAAAACATTTTGTTGAATGATGATGATGATGATGAAGACAATCACATATCTGATGTAACGAAGGATTGTATTCAATCAGAGTCTCTTTTTATGAAAGATGATCATGCTAAGAATCTCCTGGAAGAAATTTAACTCCGAAAGGTTCAAGAAACAAGAAATATCAATATTGGAACTGACAGTTCCCCAAAATATGTCAACTTGGGAGTCAATTGCACCATTGAGGAACTTGATCAATATGTTGCATTATTTAAAGAATATCTTGATGTGTTCTCATGGACTTATGATGATTTTAAAGCTTATGATAAAACAATATTTCAACATATTATTCCTTTGAGAGAAGAAGCAAAGTCGGTCAAAGAAAAAATAAGGATGATGAACCCCAAATTAAAACCTCTCGTAAAGGTTGAATTGGATAAATTAAAGAAGGCTGGAATAATATATTGTATTAGGCATTATAATTGGCTTTCAAATCCTGTGGTAAGAAACAAGACCAAGGAGATTCAGATGTGTCTAGATTTCAGGGATCTTAACAAAGCAAGTGTAAAGGATAATTATCCTTTACCTAACATGGAGTTTCTTCTCTAGCAAGTCACGGGATCATCTTGCATGTCCATGTTAGATGGTTTTTCTGGGTATAATCAAGTCTTCGTTGTTGAAGAAGACAGATAAAAGACAACACTCATAACACCTTGGGAGACATATGCATATGCTAGGATTCCCTTTGGTTAAAAGAATGTAGGAGCAACCTTTCATAGGGCCATGGATCATGATTTTAAATGGTTGATAGGAAAATTCATGGTGGATTATCAATATGACTTAATAGTACATTCGAAAACAAGAGGTGATCACATTCATTACTCGAGGAAAGTTTTTGACAGATGCATATTATATGGTGTTTCCTTAAATCCAAAGAAATGTTTATTCATTGTAACTCAAGGAAAACTATTGGGTCATATTGTGTGCAAGGAAGGGATTTATATAGATCCAGAAAGAGTTAAAGATATAAATGAACTCAACCCCCCATCATCTAAGAAAGGATTTCAATCATTTTTTGGTAAGATCAACTTTGTGCCAAGATTTGTTCCTGACTATACACATATTGTGAAGTTGATCAATTTATTGTTGAAAAGGGACCAAATTTTTGAATGGACAGTGGATACACAAGAAGATTTCAATAATATCAAAAGGGAAATCACAACAGCTCCAGTCCTTGTTAGCCTGGATTTTCAAAAGGACATCATCATCTATTTGTTCGCTACAGAAACAGTTGTTGCATCTGTTCTTACTCAGAGGAATACCAAGAGTGAAGAAATCCTAATCAGCTTCATGAGAAAAACCCTTCAAGATTATGAATTGAGGTATTCAGAATTGGAAAACAAATCCATGTCTCTTGTGAAAGCAGTGGTGCACTTTCAGACTTACATACTAAATTCTCATGTCATTGCTTACGTTCCATCCTCGCTAGTGAAGATGCTTTTGAATAAAAAATTGAGAGAAGGAAAATGGGCTAACTGGCTGGTAAAGATTCAAGAATATGATATTGAAATTAAACCTTTGAAGTTTTTCAAAGGACATGGTTTATGTAAGCTCATTGAAAATAGTGATTCTTTGGATGGTGATCCAAAAAGGATCCAAAGAAGACTAATGATAACTCAGAATTCACAGAAGCAACTCGGGAAGCTCAGAATGGCCTCAGTAGTCAGACAAAGGGAACAAATTTGAAGTCCTCAAAACTCAATAAAATTGACATCATTGCGAAGAGTGCATCGTAAGATTTCCAACGACATAACTGAATCGTCAAACATAGTTAGGGATAAAAATATATTCGCGGTCAAAGTTTTGGTCAACCTAGCCCAGTCAGGAGGGATGAATCAACATTTGTACAACTTACGTCGGCATCAGTACAGATGATGTCAGTGTCTGTACAGTGTACGTGGCACATGCAAAGTACAAAACATGTCATGTTGATGTCAGCATGATGTCATCATGGTGATGTGGTAGCACCATAGGCTGCCACATGTCACTCATTTTTGGGATTTTCAAGTCAACATGTGGACCAATGAGGAAATTCCATGTGGAAGTCTGTACATCCATGTCACAGGCCGTACGAGACATGGAAGACACATGGCATCCGTACCATATGTGGAAGGAAGGCAACATGGTAGGGTGACTGTACAGGTGAATGACGTGGGCCAATGTTTGGATGCCACATGGACCAATCATGGGCTGCCATGTAGCAGTAGGAAAATGCCCAGTGAGGGCCTGTAACTGAAATTTCAAAAATAAAAAAAGGCGGCCCACCAAATCTGGTAGAGGTCCCGCCAAATGTGGTGGTCGACCTCTGTTGTAATCCAACTCTGAAAAATATAAACGGGACTCCAAAATTGGTGGTGGTTAACACTATATATGTGTGTGTGTGTGTGTTGTTGTAACAAAGTGACAAAAAGGGGAGGCTTGCGGGCTTGACCCTGAGACCTCCCCCACCACTATGCTTTTAATATAACTCTGCCAACCAACTAGCCTAACAACTATGTTGGTACATTTGTCCTCCATTTTTACATAAGAAGCCGAGTCTATAGAGTTAGAGGTCAGACCAGGGCGCGGTTGTATGAACATGGCACAATTTTCAAGAAATTTTCCCATGAATTAATTGCAGGTGCAGGCACAGAAACCGAGGTGAACTTCCTCGTGGGACTAGAAGTGCCAGACTCAGACTCAGGCATGGAGACAACCATTTTTGGGTAATTCAATGCCATGAATTCAGTGGTGTCATTTGTTTTATGATCTGAGAAAATCTTCTACAACTTAACTCCAGAATGAGGTATACTTATGTATTTTTCCTAATTCTTTTGTTGAGTTAATAAAAAGGCTTACCCATTCGAGAGAAGGACCCAGAGACATAGTCCACCAGGGACGAACTCCGTTGTCAAGTTTTTGTGTTCAAATTTGATCCTTATGTCTCTTCATTATTAAACTTTTCCTTCTTTATGGTGAACTTTACTTTATGCTCATTTAATATAATTTTTTATAAGTCACATCGATGAAAAGATCTTGGATCATGTTGGTATCAGAGCAATCATATTTGACTTGAATTGTTGAGTGTGAATTCTTACAAGGAAAAAGCATAAGCAGCGTGAAGGAACTCTTAATACTTCCAATCCCAAAGTTGTTCGTGCATCCCAAAGGAAGAAAATGGTCAAAGAGGACAAACATGATGAACTGGAGAAAAACTTCCATATGGTCTTTTATTGCATGTCAGAAATGGTTAAGAGAATGTATGGAGACCACGAGAAGACGATGAAGAAGAAAGGGAATAAAAAGGAAGCACAAGCATATGATAATGCTTCACTGAATCAAAGGGCTGGAGGAGACCCTCCTGAGCCTCCATCTTCACCATCAAGTTCTAGCTCTTCTTCCTCTGAGCATTCTCATCATTCTCATAATTATAGCCATAAAATTTCTTTTAAGAAACCATTATTAAAGCTTGATGTGAAATTTCATTTACCTATGTTTAATGGAGATGCTAATTCTGAAAAGCTAGATAATTGGATCCAACGGATTGAAGTATATTGTCGTGTTCAACAGATTGATGAAGAGGAAGTTAAAGTGCAATTGGCCTCTCTTCGGTTGGAAGGCACTGCTCTCGTATGGTGGTAGAAAAAACTTCAGGACAAAAGTAAGTGTGGTAATCTTATTTCCTCATGGTCGAAATTTAAATCAGCGATAATGAAGAAATTTTATCCATTGGGTTATTTAAATAAAGCAATGATGGAATGGCAAACTTTAAGACAAATTAAAGGTCAAATTGTACAAAGTTTCATGGAAGAATTTAGGAAGAAAGCTCTTGCATTAAACACTCCTTTGGATTCTTATGAAACTTTAATGAACTATATTGGCGCACTTCATAGTTATATTCGTCATACTTTACTATTGTTTAACCCCACCAGTCTTGATGAAGTTTGTTTGCAAGCCACTCACCTTGAGAACAGGGGAACACATGTTCAAGAAGATCCCATAAAGAAATCTTACAATATCCCATATAAGAAGTTTAATAAGTTTAAAAGGAGGAAAAAAAAGACTGCCACTTTAAAGAGAGTGTTAGCACTAGAAGTCACCTATGGATTGCAGCAGAGGTAAGCCCAGTATCCATCAGTTTTTATTTCACGATAAGTAAAATTAGAGGAAGTCGAATGGGCATAGAATCAAGAAAATATCACTTTAACTCAGAAATCCGGACCAGACAATGCATGAGAAAGTGAGGTCTTGATTTAACATCAGTCAATAAATTGTAATAAAGAGTGAATAGGGGGAGAACAAGTGAGGATATGTAGAGGTTTTCTATGGACATTAGGTCTTCCAACATCCTAAGGAAGAAAATATTCAATAACAAGATCCTCTTGGACCTAAAACTTCGGGGAACTGAGAGAACGCTACAACAACACTGCAATCAAACCTCCATTGCAACATAGTAACAAAAATTCATGTGAATCCTTCAATCATGAAACTCTCAGTATCAGATGCAAAGAGTGGTTAAAGAAGTTGACTTAGATTAAACAAGAAGTCTCAAATATTATTACATAACAAAGAAGCAGAGATGTATCAAAGCATTAAAATCGGGAGCCTAGCTCAACCATCGACACTCACAAAATATTAGAAAGACTCCTATATACCCGGAACAAAACAATAGAGACATGCTCGAGCCTTTGCATTAAAGGCATTATGTCGGCATGCTTCCTGGCAGACTGTGCATGTAATATCTTGTCAGACGTGAGCTTCAGTAAGATGTAATCGCACTTCAGAACAAACCTACAGAGGAGCCAACTTGATGACAATCCTTCCTTGGGATTTCTATTTATGGTGGAAACGACATTCAACCGCCGCCACCTGCTTCAATAATTGCCTTTCTCAGGACCGGGAAGGCCCAAGTCAACTCTACACCTGTAGAAATTGGTGGCCTCTGCATTATGCCATCTGGATCTGAGCTGGATGTTTGCGGCCTGAAAACAGATGTGGACGCTGACTAAGTGATTGGCATGCTTGGCATGGAAAAGTAGACGAGAGATGGCCAGGTGGATAGTCGCGGCTGGGAAGAGGAGATTGAGGATAGCATGGGGGCCAAAAAAGTGGGGGCTGAGGTGTAGTGGGATGGAGGTGATGTGGCACGAGAAGATGACAAGGAGGCAGGGGGGAGGCTGCGAGGCGATAAGTGAGGGAGTGGGGACATGACATAGGTGGAAGTGGCGAGGAGAAAAATGGTACAGGTGGTGGGAGATAAGAAGGGAAGATGCGACAGGTGGGAAAGTGAGTGGAGGATAGGTGTGGGAAGATAATAGGGAGCGAAAAGACAGGGGAAGGGATAGGCATACGGGAGCACTTAATGGAAAATAGGTGGTAGAAGGAGCGTGCAGCGGTAA
>ML826749.1:15105-26018 GCA_009831015.1 Picea engelmannii
GCACACCAAGATAAACATCTCAGATCCATGCACTTCTTACCACATCGCGCCAAAAGGTCACATCACCCATCCGACTTAGGATAGAAACCATTTTTTGGGTTTTTTCCCACTTTCTTTAATTTCTTTTGCCAAAATTTCATTTCTTATGGAAAACACCCCTGATCAACAATGTGTGTTAACATTAGGCTCCATGGGGGATAGATTCCTCCCCACGAGGCTCTAAGAACTCTTCTGTAGATTCAGTGCCTTACTGTTGGGTTGGAGTCATGTATAAAAACGAAAACAAAAGAAAAAAAATATTTACAAAGACGTGGGAGCCACTCATGGCTCAAGTAATGAACTTCTTTAGAAAATGCCCATTTATAGGGTCACCAAAAACTTCATCCCCCTCCAAATTCTGCAACCTGTAAGTTTTATTTGGAAATTTCTCAAAGATTTTGTAGGGTCCTATACACAAGGCTTCAAATTTACCATGCTTGCCCCTGTCCTGCTTAGGTGCATCCCACTTGAGTACTAGATATCCCAGCTAGAAACCCTCTTTCCTGACTTTCCTTTCAAAAGCCTGCTTAATCCTCTGCCGATGTTCATGTGCTTTGTCCAGCATTTGCTCTCTAGTCTGTTGCACTTCCACCAGCTATTGTATTCTTCTGATCATATCATCTAGATCCCCTTGGTAGTCTTGGAAGAATTTCACCACCAACAAGGCCAAATGAGAAGGAAAAATAGCCTCAAATACATACACAAGCTGGAAGGGGGAGACACCAAGAGACCTCTTAGTCATCACCCTGTCATCCCACATAGAAAATTTGAGCTTTGAATCCCATGATTGTTGAAAAGTCAACAAGAAACATGTGTCTAATTTACTTTTCCATTAAATAAATTAGACAATAAATATTAATCTATTATTTCATTCATAACTGAGTGAGTTGGATTTGTAACAGAACTATAAGTGTAGTCAAGTGAGTTAAGATCAGTTGTACTAGTTGTAACTAAACATGCACTAGTGTGAGTTTGGTTAATCAGTGAACTCACATGCAACTGAAGATTCGCCACGGTTAACTACATGCATGTCAGATCCAGTGGAGACCCAGTTGAGATAACAGGTGAAAGGGACAATTTGGCTATTAGTTGTGATTTGATCACACATGCAGTGAATATGCTTATGAGCATGTGCAAACTAGGCAATTTGCATCATTGTGAGAATTCGAATTGCAAAGTTTGTGCAGAGGAGGCAAGCTGTCTGGACACAGGAATTGGCACATGTATTTGTTGATTTGTGTATGACAATGTGAGATGATTGTATTGTACTGAGAGCTCTTGGATTACAGTTTTTTATGAGATTGTTTCATGATTCATGATATACATAATATATGATAGTGGGGTTTTAGCTTTACACTTTCCCGGTAAAACTTCTATGTTATGTGTTCTTGATATTTCACTTTGTGATTGTGGTTGTGATCATGGTTTAATTTTCCGCAAGAATAATAGTAGAAGCAATTTTGTATTTAACAGTGGCATAAATTGTTAGATCAGGAGAATCGCAAGAAATACTTAATTTGTATTGAAATTTCTACATGGTATCAGAGCCACGGAGGCCAACAGAGGTGAGGTGCAACATAATTTCATTCTCGCAAGTCCCGTCTCTAGCAGGGTGCAAACTTCAAGGTGATTCTCGCACCCTAGACAAAGGAGAGGTGTGAAATTCAAGGTGATTCTCGTAGGCTGCTTAAGGGAGAAGTGCGAACTCTCCTCACCCTACAGTGAAGTACATGCGAACTTCCCAGGCAAGTTCGCAGGCTATACAGAGGTAGGGTGCGAACTTCCCAGGCAAGTTCGCAGGCTACACACAGGCAGGGTGCGAACTTCCCTCAGGTTTCTCTTAGTTGGGGTGTGAACCTCCCAAGGAAAGAGGGATTACAGCAGTTGATTTTTGGTGGTTGGATAACATTCAAATTTGCAAGATTTTCTTGGTGCGATAGTTGATTCAAGATCAAAATGTCTTTCAATGGCTTGAGGTTGGAGTATGCACTCGAGGGAAGCTCTAACTACATCGCTTGGAAGGACAGGATGGAGGTAGTACTTGAAGACAATGGCTTGAAGGGTTACATTGACAACAATGTCCCTAAGCCAGATGCGACAGACATTGCAAATCTTGATGCATGACAAAAGAAAGTGACAAAGGCGAGGAGGATTCTGTTGGAGGGAGTACGAGACCACATTGTCTCAAGTCTCCATGGGAAAACCACACCACATACAATGTGGAAGGTTTTGATGGATCTGTTCCAAAATAGTAGCAAACATAGGAAATTGGCACTCAAAGATAAACTCAGGAAGATCAAGATGGAAAAAGGAGACACCATTCCAAAATATCTCACGAAGTTTGTCCAATGTTGGGATGAGCTTGGAAGTGTGGGAATAAAAGTCGTTGCTGATGATTTGGTGAGCTTGGCACTCCTAGGGCTTCCTAAGAGTTGGCACAGTGATCAAGAATCTGTCAATTGAATGGAAAAATTGTTGGATTGGGAACGACTATGGTCAGATCTAGTGTAAGAGGAGTTCAGGCGGAACACCAGAGATGGATCTTCATCAAAGCGTGATGATGAAGAGGATTGTGATTTGACTGCCAAGGCAAGGAAAGGGAAAGGGAAGAAATTCCATCCAAAATCCGAGTCTAAAGTCAAGAAGCTGGATTTGTCCAAAGTGAAGTGTTTTCACTATCACGAACATGGGCATCTCGCTACTAACTATCCACAGAAGAAGAAGAACAAGGCGGTTGTTGGAGCTGCAACTGGTGAGGCTCTTGTCTCACAATTTGAACTTGACTTCTCTTTGATCGCATGCATGGATTCAAGTGCATCGGGATCAATGTGGTATTTGGATAGTGGCGCTTCCTTCCACATGATGAGAGATAAAGAGTCTTTCATTGACTTGGAGGAGAAATATCTCAGAATGCATATAGAGATGGGCGACGATGGGCGATACTGTGCAACTGGTATTGGTACCATTACCTTTCATAGAGAGTCAGGTAAACCATTTCAATTGAAAAATGTTATGCATGTTCCAGGTCTGAAGAAAAACTTGGTCTCAGTCGCACTTTTGGAGGACAGAGGCTATGATGTTGTTTTTAGCAGTGGTAAAGCCTACCTGCGACATAAAGCAACAGGTCAAGTCAAGAAGATAGGGATTTGAGTTAAGAATCTCTACATGCTGGAGGTAGATGGTTGCATTGCCATGATAGGTAAGGCATAAAAAGTGGTGAGTCGCGATGAGGGTGAATTATGGAACAGGCGATTGGGCCATCTTAATCATGGAGCCTTGAAGATCATGTAGCAAATATCTACTGGACTTCCAAGGGGAACACTTGCTCAGTTAGATCAGTGCAAGGGGTGCACCCTAGGGAGGTATGTAAAGTCCACCTTTCATGAAAAGGAGAACCGTGCTTCGGTGATCCTGGAGAGAATTCACACAAGCGTGTGTGGACCATTCTCGGTTGCTTCAACAACAAAACATAGGTATCATGTTATTTTTGTTGATGACTTTTCTCGTAAATGCTGGATATTCTTCATGTAGAAGAAGGATCAAACATTCTCAAAGTTCTGTGAGTTTAAAGCATTGGTGGAGAAAGAGTCGAGGAAGCAAGTGAAGGCTCTAAGGAGTGATAATGGTGGAGAATACATCTCTAACGAATTCAAAGACTTATGCAGTAGAGAAGGAATTCAAAGAGAACTCGTAGCACCTCATAACTCACAACAAAATGGGGTCGCAAAGAGAAAGAACAGAATGATCGTGGGTGCAGCATGAGCGATGTTGCATGATCAGGGCCTACCAATGCATTTGTGGGCAGAAGCATGCAATATTGCAGTTTATGTGTAGAATCGTTGTTGTCATAGATTACTTGGCATGAGTACACCTGAAGAAGCTTTTATTGGTAATAAACCTGATGTTTCTCATTTTAAAATTTTTGGCTCATCTGTTTATGTGCATGTGACCAGGGATGCCAGGAAGAAGCTGGAACCGACTAGTGAAGTTGGGATATTTGTGGGGTACACAGAAACACCCCATAATTATCGTGTGTATTTTCCAAACAGTAAGATGACTGTTATGCGACGACATATAAAATTCAATGAGGGGAAAGCCATGCGGTTGTCACTTGAGAGGGAGCTAGACTTTCATGCAGAAGAGGAACTGCTGGTTCCCAAGGATGAGTCTCAAGATGTGGATCAGCCACATGAAGAGGTTCATGGAGTGGAGGAAACCACTCAAGCAGAGCCATCCATCAGAAACGGTAGAAAACACACCACGGAATTTGATAGATTGAGACTAGATGTTGCACAGAATGTAGGAGCCCCTACTTCACAGCGCAGACAGAGACAGTCTCCTGATCGATTTGTTGGATACATGGCTCTCATGAGAAAATGTATTGTGACTGGACCATCTTCCTTTCAGAAAGCAATGCAGGACCCCACTTGGGTTGATGCTATGGTAGAGGAGTATGAATCCATTGTCAAAAACAATGCATGGGAAATTGTCCCAAGACCGATTGATAAATCAGTGGTAGGTTCGAGATGGTTCTACAAGGTAAAGCAAGTTGTTGATGGGAGTGTGGAGAAATACAAGGCCAAGTTTGTGGCCCATGGCTTCTCACAGATCGAGGGGATAGATTATGATGAGACCTTTGCACCTGTCACAAGGTACTCTTCCATAAGATCCATCCTTGCACTCTCAACGCAGATGGGCTAGTGCATTCATCAGATGGATGTAAAAACTGCGTTCCTCAACGAGATAATTGAGGAAGAAGTGTACATTGAACAACCAGAAGGTTTTGAGACCTTTGACAGAGATTCACATGTGTGCAGACTCAAGAGAGCACTGTATGGGCTGAAGCAAGCACCCCATGCTTGGTACACTCGGATAGACAACTATTTCACTGGATTGGGCTTCACCAAAAGTGAAGCGGATGCAAACCTATACCAAATTGTGGTGGAGGGTAAGATTTTAATCATTGTGCTTTATGTTGATGATTTAATACTTACTGGTGATGAGAAACTGATACACTCATGCAAGGAGGACCTTGCAAAGGAGTTTGAGATGAAGGATTTGGGCCTTCTTCATTATTTCCTTGGATTGGAAATATGGCAGTGAGATGGTGAACTTTTTGTGTCTCAAGGAAAGTATGGAAGGGAGATAGTACGTAAGTTTCACATGGAGGGCTGAAAACCCATGGATACTCCTCTTCCAAGAAACTGGAGGAAAGAGGATGCTACTTCTAGAGAAGTAGTGGATGCTACTGTCTATCGACAGTTAGTGGGTTCACTAATATATTTAGTGAACATGAGACGGTACATTTGCTATGTGGTTAACCAACTAAGTCAAGCGATGGTTAAGCCTACCAAACTCTTTTGGAAGGCAAGTAAGCATGTCCTGAGATATCTGAAGGGCACATCTGAGTATGGATTATGGTATAGACAGACGGATGAGGTGAAGTTGCATGGCTTCACGGATGCAGATTGGGCGGGCAGCCCAATGGAAAAAAAGAGAACATCAGGGGGGATCTTTAGTATCAGATCTACAACAGTTTCTTGGTACAGCAGGAAACAAAGATCCATGGCACTTAGTTCAGAGGAAGCAGAATACATGGAAACGAGTCAAGCTGCATGTGAGGCTATCTGGATGAGGAAGATCTTGGTTGGTTTATTTGGTTCTCATTTAGATCCGACAATGATTTATTATGATAATCAGAGTTGCATTAAAATCTAGATTAATCCTGTGTTTCATGACAGATCTAAGCATATAGATATCCGGTATCATCATCTCAGAGATTGTGTGCAGCGGAAGATCATGTTGCTTCAATACATTCCTACGGAAGATCAGGATGCAGACATTCTAACAAAGGCGCTCACCAGGAGAAAATTCGAATATCACAGAGACAAGATTGGGGTGAAGGATAATCCCTTTCTTGTTGGGAGGGAGTCTTGAAAAGTCAACAAGAAACATGTGTCTAATTTACTTTTCCCTTAAATAAATTAGAAAATAAATATTAATCTATTATTTCATTCATAACTAAGTGAGTTGGATTTTTAATAGAACTATAAGTGTAGTCAAGTGAGTTAAGATCAGTTGTACTAGTTGTAACTAAATATGCACTAGTGTGAGTTTGGTTAATTAGTGAACTCACATGCAACTGAAGATTCGCCACGGTTAACTACATGCATGTCAGATCCAGTGGAGACCCAGTTGAGATAATAGGTGAAAGGGACAGTTTGGCTATCGGTTGTGATTTGATCATACATGCAGTGAATATGCTTATGAGCATGTGCAAACTAGGCAATTTGCATCATTGTGAGAATTCGAATTGCAAAGTTTGTGCAGTGGAGGCAAGCTGTCTGGACACAGGAATTGGAACATGTATTTGTTGATTTGTGTATGACAGTGTGAGATGATTGTATTGTACTGAGAGCTTTTGGATTACAGTTTTGTATGAGATTGTTTCATGATTCATGATATACATAATATATGATAGTGGGGTTTTTAGCTTTACGCTTTCTCGGTAAAACTTCTGTGTTATGTGTTCTTGATATTTCACTTTGTGATTGTGGTTGTGATCGTGGTTTAATTTTATGCAAGAATAATAGTAGAAGAGATTATGTATTTAACAGTGGCATAAATTGTTAGATCAGGAGAACCGCAAGAAATAATTAATTTGTATTGAAATTTCTACATGGTATCAGAGCCACGGAGCCACAGAAGTGAGGTGCGAACATAATTTCATTCTCGTAGGTCCCGTATCTAGTAGGGTGCGAACTTCAAGGTGATTCTTGCACCCTAGACAAAGGAGAGGTGTGAACTTCAAGGTGATTCTCGTAGGCTACTTAAGGGAGAAGTGTGAACTCCCCTCACCCTACAGTGAAGTACAGTGCGAACTTCCCAGGCAAGTTCGCAGGCTATACACAGGTAGGGTGTGAACTTCCTAGGCAAGTTCGCAGGCTACACACAGGCAGGGTGAAAACTTCCCTCAGGTTTCTCTCAGGTGGGGTGGGAACCTCCCAGGGAAAGAGGGATTGCAGCAGTTGAGTTTTGGTGGTTGGATAACATTCGAATTTGCAAGATTTTCTTGGTGCGATAGTTGATTCAAGATCGAAATGTCTTTCAATGGCTTAAGGTTGGAGTATGCACTCGAGGGCAACTCTAACTACATCGCTTGGAAGGACAGGATGGAGGTAGTACTCGAAGACAATGGCTTGAAGGGTTACATTGACAATGATGTCCCTAAAACAAATGCAACAGACACTGCAAATCTTGATGCATGGCAAAAGAAAGTGGAAAAGGCGAGGAGGATTCTGTTGGAGGGAGTATGAGACCACATTGTCTCAAGTCTCCATGGGAAAACCACACCACATGCAATGTGGAAGGTTTTGATGGATCTGTTCCAAAAGAGTAGTGACCATAGGAAATTGGTGCTCAAAGATAAACTCAGGAAGATCAAGATGGAAAAAGGCGACACCATTCCAAAATATCTCACGAAGTTTGTCCAATGTTGGGATGAGCTTGGAAGTGTGGGAATAACAGTCGTTGCTAATGATTTGGTGAGCTTGGTGCTCCTAGGGCTTCCTAAGAGTTGGCACAGTTATCAAGACTCTGTCAATGGATGGGAAAAATTATTGGATTGGGAACGACTATGGTCGGATCGAGTGCAAGAGGAGTTCAGGCAGAACACTAGAGATGGATCTTCATCAAAGCGTGATGATCAAGAGGATTGTGCTTTGAATTCCAAGGCAAGGAAAGGGAAAGGGAATAAATTCCATCCAAAATCTGAGTCTAAAGTGAAGAAGCTGGATTTGTCCAAAGTGAAGTGTTTTCACTGTCACGAACATGGGCATCTCGCTACTAAATGTCCACAGAAGAAGAAGAACAAGGCGGTTGTTAGAGCCGCAACTGATGAGGCTCTTGTCTCACAATTTGAACTTGACTTCTCTTTGATTGCATGCATATATTAAAGTGCATCGGGATCAGTGTGGTATTTGGATAGTGGCACTTCCTTCCACATGACGAGAGATAAAGAGTCTTTCATTGACTTGGAGGAGAAAGATCTCCGAATGCATATAGAGATGGGCGACGATGGACGATACTGTGCAACTAGTATTGGTACCATTACCTTTCATAGGGAGTCAGGTAAACCATTTCAATTGAAAAATGTTATGCATGTTCCAGGTCTGAAGAAAAACCTAGTCTCAGTCGCAATGTTGGAGGACAGAGGCTATGATGTTGTTTTTAGCAGTGGTAAATCCTACCTGCAACATAAAGAAATAGGTCAAGTCAAGAAGATAGGGATTCGAGTTAAGAATCTCTACATGCTGGAGGTAGATGGCTACAGTGCCATGATAGGCAAGGCAGAAAAAGTGGTGAGTCGCGATGAGGGCGAATTATGGCACATGCTATTGGGCCATCTTCATCATGGAGCCTTGAAGATCATGCAACAAATATCTACTGGACTTCCAAGGGGAACACTTGCTCAGTTAGATCAGTGCAAGGGGTGCACCCTGGGGAAGTATGTAAAGTCCACCTTTCATGAAAAGGAGAACCCTGCTTCAGTGATCCTGGAGAGAATTCACACAAGCGTGTGTGGACCATTCTCGGTTGCTTCAACAACAAAACATAGGTATTATGTTATTTTTGTTGATGGATTTTCTTGTAAATGCTAGATATTCTTCATGCAGAAGAAGGATCAAACATTCTCAAAGTTCCGTGAGTTTAAAGCATTGGTGGAGAAAGAGTCGGGGAAACAAGTGAAGGCTCTAAGGAGCGATAATGGTGGAGAATAGATCTCTAACGAATTCAAAGACTTATGCAACAGAGAAGGAATTCGAAGAGAACTCATAGCACCTCATAACTCACAACAAAATGGGGTCGCGGAGAGAAAGAATATAATGATCATGGGTGCAACACGAGCGATGTTGCATGATCAGGGCCTACCAATGCATTTGTGGGTAGAAGCATGCAATATTGCAATTTATGTGCAGAACCGTTGTCGTCATAGAGTACTTGGCATGAGTACATCTGAAGAAGATTTTACTGGTAATAAACCTGATGTTTCTCATTTTCAAAATTTTGGCTCATCTGTTTATGTGCATGTGACCAAGGGTGCCAGGAAGAAGCTGGAACCGACTGCTGAAGTTGGGATATTTGTGGGGTACACAGAAACACCCCATACTTATCGTGTGTATTTTCCAAATAGTAAGATGATTGTTATGCGACGGGATATAAAATTTGATGAGGGGAAAGCCATGCGGTTGTCACTTGAGAGGGAGCTAGACTTGCATGCAGAAGAGGAACTATTGGTTCCCAAGGATGAGTCTCAAGATGTGGATCAGCCACATGAAGAGGTTCATGGAGTGGAGGAAACCACTCAAGCAGAGCCATCCATTAGAAATGGTAGAAAACACACCACGAAAGTTGACAGATTGAGACTAGATGCTACACAGAATGTAGGAGCCCCTACTTCACAGCGCAGACAGAGACAGTCTCTTGATCGATTTGCTGGATACATGGTTCTTATGAGCAAATGTATTTCGACTGAACCATCTTCCTTTCAGGAAGCAGTGCAGGACCCCACTTGGGTTGATGCTATGGTAGAGGAGTATGAATCCATTGTCAAAAATAGTGCATGGGGAATTGTCCCAAGACCGATTGATAAATCAATGGTAGGTTCAAGATGGATCTACAAGGTAAAGAAAGCTATTGATGGGAGTGTGGAGAAATAAAAGGCCAAGTTTGTGGCCCGTGGCTTCTCATAGATCGAGGGGATAGATTATGATGAGACCTTTGTACCTGTCGCAAGGTACTCTTCCATAAGATCCATCCTTGCACTCTCAGCGCAGATGGGCTGGCGCATTCATTAGATGGATGTAAAAACTACGTTCCTCAACGAGATCATTGAGGAAGAAGTGTACATTGAACAACAAGAAGGTTTTGAGACCTTTGACAGAGATTCACATGTGTGCATACTCAAGAAAGCACTGTATGGGATGAAGCAAGCACCCCGTGCTTGGTATACTAAGATAGACAACTATTTCACTAGATTGGGCTTCACAAAAAGTGAAGCGGATGCAAACCTATACCAAATTGTGGTGGAGGGAAGCTTTTAATCATTGTGCTTTATGTTGATGATTTAATACTTATTGGTGATGAGCAGTTGATACACTCATGCAACAAGGACCTTACAAAGGAGTTTGAGATGAAGGATTTGGGCCTTCTTCATTATTTCCTTGGATTGGAAATATGGCAGCGAGATGGTGAACTTTTTGTGTCTCAAGGAAAGTATGCAAGGGAGATACTGCGTAAGTTTCACATGGAGGGCTGCAAACCCATGGATACTCCTCTTCCAGGAAACTGGAGGAAAGAGGATGCTACTTCTAGAGAAGTAGTGGATGCTACTGTCTATCGACAGTTAGTGGGTTCGCTAATGTATTTAGTGAACACGAGACCGGACATTTGCTACGCGGTTAACTAGCTAAGTCAAGCGATGGTTAAGCCTACCAAACTCTTTTGGAAGGCAAGTAAGCATGTCCTGAGATATCTGAAGGGCACATCTGAGTATGGATTATGGTATAGACAGACAAATGAGGTGAAGTTGCATGGCTTCACGGATGCAGATTGGGCGGGAAACCCAACGGACATAAAGAGAACATCAGGGGGGATCTTTAGTATCGGATCTACAACAGTTTCTTGGTACAACAGGAAACAAAGATCCATGGCACTTAGTTTAGTGGAAGCGGAATACATGGCAGCGAGTCAAGCTGCATGTGAGGCTATCTGGATGAGGAAGATCTTGGTTGGTTTGTTTGGTTCTCATTTAGATCCGACAGTGATTTATTGTGATAATCAGAGTTGCATTAAACTCTCGATTAATCCTGTGT